>CAJNDT010001913.1:275083-455083 GCA_905221615.1 Symbiodinium sp. CCMP2592
ATGAATTAACTTCAAACTGACTGACACGGAATTGTCAGAGTCTGTGTGAGTCGAGGAGAATGAACCAATCAGAAGAGCTGGAATCAGCTGAGTATATTCACTCAACCAAATCACCAGCTGAGTATGGTACTTAGTGTACGAGCACCAGAAAGTGCCATGGATGAAAGCTCAACATCTCATTGGAGCTTTCAGCTCAGTCAGCCGGGCAGTCAGCTCACTCCAAGTCGGGTCGAACAGTTCCAGTGGCGGCCGCTCTGTCGAAGCGGATGGCGGGTGTGGCTGGGACATTTCGTTTCCTGTAGCCAGCACAAGCTCACTACTTCACCACATTTGAGTTTAAGGACTTGCACTGTCCCCGAACAAGGACAAGTTGCCCACACATTGTCTCAGCCAGCCCGTACTCTGTTGTCTCTCACCATGGCGCATCAGCATGTTCATCCTTGGCACTACAGATATTGATTGATTCATGTGAGTCTGAGTCTTAAAGGGATGTAATGGTGCACAATGAACCAATGAACAGTTCAAGCGGCATGAGCTTGATCTGGCGCTGCAATGGGAAATCGTGATGGGTGGCCATGTGGAAGAACTTGTCCTTGAGATCCTCAGGGATATAGTAGTCCGCCAAGATCTCCAGCCTCAACTGTTTCATATAAACAATACAACACTGTAGACTGCATGCAAATCCCTGCCAGGCTGCATCACAGGGTCTCTGTCGATGGTAGGGGCTACTTCTTCATCGTGCTCCTCTTCTTCCTCCTCTTCCGACTCCTGGTCGATTTGCTCCTGCTCAGCCTTGTAGGGCTCCGACTTCTCAGGAAGACTCGGATTCCACGCTGTGAGGTCCGCCAGCGCACCGGCAGGTGCCAGTGGAACACTGTGCTCAAGTGTTGACATGAATTGAAGTTCCACACGTTTTGGCTGCAGCCTCTCCCACACAGCATTCGCCAAACTCGACACCATGTTCTCAATTGAAGATCGAGCTGAACTGTTGCTCGGCAGTGCAGCACCACCACCTAGGAATGTCTGAAAGCATTCCCCAACAGCCATCTCACATGCCTTCATCATCGGAAGTGTTGGGTTTGCTGGCGCCGTCGGAGGAAAGGCAGGTTGAACTGGATGTGTTGCTGCCAGACGTGCATCCCTTGGATGTAACGGACGAGACTTGGGCGGATCTTTCGGTTCCGGCACACCCTCTGGAGAATCAATCTCAACCACTGGCGGCTTTGGCGGCTTTGCAGCCGGCTTTTTCGGCTTTGCAGGCATGGTTTTCGTAAGAGGTGCTGGCTTTGTTTTTGCCGTTGCCCCTACTTCTGCTGATGCCAATTTTTTTGCTGGCTGTCTTGCTTTTGGTGGTGCTCCTGCTTTTGGTCCTGCCCCTGGCTCGTCTGTTGATGCTGTTGCGCTGGCTTTTGTTTTTTTTGCTGGTGATGCTTTTTGATCATTGGTCCACTCTGGAGCGGGCACTGGTGGCCTGGCAAAAGCCGGAGTAGCAGAACTGGAGGATGCAGGATCACCACCCCCTCTTGTGGCGTCATCGACATCTGTCTCCGGGATCTCAAGCGGAGCAGTTCGTGCTCTTTTGCCATCTGGCAGCACCTCAAATGCTTTGCATTGAAGACGACACACACACACACACACTCAATTGAGGATGTCAATTGTGACTGAAATGTTATTATTTATTCTTGAAGCTGAAGCGATAATGTAGTGTTGCTCCCAGCTGCTGCTGCTGCAGCAGTTCCTCTTGACTTCGTCTTCTGATTTCGCTTCTGAAGCTTCTGAAATGTCCTGGAAGGTAGGTCCACGTGATGTTCCTGCTTGTCCTTGACCATTCTTGTTTTCAAGTTCCTGAGTCAAAGTGGTACGTGTTGGCACTACAGGGCAGACTGCAAATCAAATCAATGCTGAATTCGAGTCCAGGCACATCTGAATGGAAGCCCAATCATTCTGATTTGCAAATTGGTCGGTCCATGTGGTCCAAGCATTTTGCAATGCTGCCCCCCATTCATGCGACGACCAACCAATGGACGGCAGGAGATGCTTCTGCTTCCTGATGCACACTTTGGCAGAACCATGGATTGCATTTAAATATTTACATATTACAACCTCAAAACAACATTCGAAAATCTGAAGCTGCTCAGCGACACGTCATGGCCATTGGCGAAGTCGATAATGTTCTGTTGATCGGCAGCGATGGCTCTGTAATCTTCCTTTCTGTGCTTCTGGACTAAAGTGTCCAACCATGCGACGCATTCGATGCCACAGACCTGCACTGACAGCTGATATACTTACAAAAACTAGACAATTGAGTGTCACCTGGACCAATGAGTCAGTTCAGCACAGCGACTTGGAAGAGAGCCATGACCACCGCAATCATGGCACACGTCCTGTGCCATCCCGCCGAACAGCAGATCCTGACAATTGAAGGACCACATAGGAGGGTTATAATTATCCTAGTCCCTGAACCTAAAAAAAACCTCCAAGACCTTCAGCATTCAAAGACTCGAGAAGCCTGAGCAACTTGTCGGGAAAATTGAGGATGAAGTGGAGCGTCTTGAGCGCTGCGGTATGACTATACACCTCGGTCATTAGGGTGAATTCTTGTTAAAATTAAAATTAATTATTATACAACTCGATTCATGAAGCAACACCTGTTCGACCAGGCACCTGTTCCATGATATGCGCGTATAGGCCACATTCTCTGCCAAACCTTCCTCCTTGGGCCTTCCTTGGCTTCCATCCATGACTGTCACTGTCACTGCCCTCAATTGTCAATTGAGTGAAACTGAAATGAATGAAAAATGTACAAATGTCATGAAGCTTCGACACGTGCATTTGCACCTGCAAGCGAACCTCCCATTTGTTAGAAAAGTTACTTTCCTTGTCCAACCTCTCCAACAAGTCTGCCATCTGAGGTGATGGACGATTTCCATGGGCGGCAACCCCATAACCAACGATCACCACTCTCTTCGGACAAACGTAGGTTTTGCCGCCCACCAAAACTGACCTCGAAGTGTTGGAGCAGAAAGCAGCTGTCGAAGAGCTCGGGTTGTCAATAGAGCTCACATCGTCATCAGTAGCATCAATAGCCGGTTCGTGGTCTCCACCGTCCCCAATCGTCCGAGTCGTCTTCTTCTTTTCCTTTGCCCCGCCCCAAGTCACCGGAACTTTTCGTTGAGGCGTCTGCGGCTTTCTTGCTGCCGTAGTTCCCGACATCGCATTGGCTGTATGCTATCCCCAAGCTTTGATTGTGCCTCGAATGAACACGGAATTGTAATGATGAAAGTTTAAGCGCCAAAAAAAAGGGCTGCATCAATCTTTGCCAAAGTGCTCTCTACCGTTCTTGTTACAGGCTGACAGAATCCAGGCTTCTGGTTTCTGGATGCCGTCTCTTCCCCGTTTGAAAGATCTCCTCAAATGTTGTTGCATTGAAACAATGACATGTCAGGTAGCAAATTATTCTCAATTGGAAATTGTCTGAAATGTACTGCAGGTGTCACAAGATCACCAGCCTTTCTCGGGCAGAGCAAATAGAGCAAGTAGATTGCTTTCTGTGCTTTCCGGAGATCCTGGCCCTGCTCCTCGAGACACAATTCCTCAGGGAGATGCTGGAGGGCCACACTCGACATAGCACAACTTGAGCCAGAACTGCAGCATTAGGTTACAAGGGGCTCACAATCAATCACCAAGCAAGCTGACACACACACACACACACACTCACTGAGCCTTCCGCGCAAATATCACTCACATGCCTTCTGAAACGACTTCACCTGGCAAAATGCAAATTTCATGCCAGCCCTGCCCCCCCCCGGCTCTGTCAAAACATGCCAGGCAGACCACTTGAGCCAGAACTGCAGCATTAGGTTACAAGGGGCTCACAATCAATCACCAAGCAAGCTGACACACACACACACACTCACTGAGCCTTCCGCGCAAATATCACTCACATGCCTTCTGAAACGACTTAACCTGGCAAAATGCAAATTTCATGCCAGCCCTGCCCCCCCCCCGGCTCTGTCAAAACATGCCAGGCAGACCTTGCCATTGATGCTACCACAATAGTTATACTACCGCAAATCATGCTACCACAATTAGCGCTACCCCAATTGTTACTACCACAATTGACAAGTTGATGCTACCAGAACTGATGCTACCAGAATTGATGCCACTGCAAAATCGAATCAACCAAGCCAAGCAATGCCATGCTGACTACCACAGTTGCTGCTACCCGAACTGATGGTATCAGAATTGATGCCACCGCAAAATCGAATCAGATGCCACCGCAACAATCGAAGCAATCAAGCTATGCAATGCCATGCTGACTACCACCATTGACATTGATTGATGCTACCAGAATTGATGCCACTGCAGCATCGAATCAACCAAGCCAAGCAATGCCATGCTGACTACCACAATTGATTGATTCTACCAGAATTGATGCCACTGCAGAATCGAATCAACCAAGCCAAGCAATGCCATGCCGACACAGTAACGGCCTCCCCAGCGTCTTTGCAAACACGAGTGTGCTCTGACAGTCATGCGGACTGGAGACTTCTTTAAATGCCACCCCCATTCGGCAAAGATGGGGTCACCCTGCTGAGTATGCGCCGTCTTTGCCCTATGCGGAGCGCTGAAATCCGATTGCCTTGCATACCGGCCCGCAAGAGGACAGGTCATGCTCGTCATCGAGTGCACCGGAATCGCTGCGCAACGCGCCGGTTACTGAAGAACTGTCAATGAGGCACAGCATAAGATGCCATGCGGGGCCATGCCGGCAAGCAGCAGTGATCGAAGTTAATACTTCGACCGTGGTGTGGGTACGTTGCATAGTATTTATTAATAGTAGCGAGGCCTTCCCTGCAATCTGTGTGCATTTCACCCCGCGGCGGACACACCACCTGGCTGGACAGGCGAGCAGCACACAGAGTAAATCCCCAGCGCCCGGCCAGCGACGCTGTCCCACACGGATCAAGGACCCATTGCTCACGTGGTCCGAGCCCGACTGGAGCGGTCTCTAAGACCCCTCTGAGCTTGGGCGTGCAGGATGGGTAGGGCGAGTCGAACCAAGCCAAGCAAGCCAAGCAAGCCAAGCAAGCCAACCAAGCAACCAAGCCAACCAAGCAGTGGCACGTGACAAAGGACCACGTTTCAGCTTCCAACACATCCGGCTTGGACATAAGCGAACACCATCGCTCAATACATCCGGCTTGGACAAATGCAAAAATGTTTGGCAAAAAAGGGTTTCCTCACGCTGGCTTCCCAGTGTGCTTTAAAATGTTGTGGTCAACGGCCGTGCCCCCGGCACTGAAATTCCTAATAAAATACATAAATAAGCTAATACTACAACAGCTTGAAACCTTAAATCGGTATATTGAACTGCACTATTGAGGAAATTGGTTTTGGCCTTCAAACCCCCCTGATCCAGCCCCCAAGGATCCAACCCTCAAAACGAGTGTGTGGAATCAACCATCGCTGCCACTGGACGTGCTGCAGGTTTCGGCAAGAATCGGGATTGTCACATCTCTGTGTGCTGACATGCACACTGCTGCGTACCATAAGAAAAGAGAATATGCAGAATCGAGGCGCATCTGCCATCCAAACATCACGAAACTGGCAACGGGTCATGGTCTATCGATTGGTGGAGCATACTTCTTGAGCACATGCAACAAACTTACCTGAAGACATGCATGCTGACCAATGCAAAGAGAGTGAGAGGCATACGATGCGAATGCACGCAGCGCACCTGAAGCAATCTTTTATGCGTCAAGTGACATGTCACTCTGACATGGTTCGTCGGAATCGTCAGCATTACAGTCAGAGAAAGAAACAACAAAAGAAGAGCAAGAAGACCCAGGAAAGGAGGAGCAGGACCAAGACCGCAGAGAGGAGGAACAAGAGGGAACAGAGGAAACACGGAGAGGGCCAAAGGAAACCGACGAAGACGCGAGGGAGGCAACCGAGGAAGCAGGAGAGAGAGACGACAACGGAGGACGAGCAGACGGACGGGGAGGACCAGACGGAAGAGGAAGAGGAGGAAGAGAGGGAGAAGAAGGAGGAGACAGGGCCGACAAGGACAAGGACCGACCAGACGAGGAGAAAGGAAAGGCAGACAAAGACAACGGAGGAAACGAGAAGAGAGGGCCGGAGGGAACAAACGAGGAAAGAGAGGAACGAACAGGAACACGAAGACCGAGAAAACGAGCAAAAGAGAGACAAGAGGCATGGGGTGAAACGGGAACATGTTGCTTGACACAGAAAAGAACCATCATGATTCGAGTTCCAGTGAACGGCATGGTAGCATGAATCACATTTCCGTCAAAGCAGCAAGGTTGTCTGACATCCAAGAGTCTGCCTGTCAAGTGAGCACCATGCGATGCAACATTGCAATTGAAATCATCAACTGTATATGTAAAGCGACCTCGGTCTTCCACAACAAATAATTCTCCACCTGTCCAATCTCCAATGGCCCAGCCAATGCTTGGGCCGTGATTGTTTGAATCTCTGTGCGGAATAGTCCGAACATTGCGATTGATCTGTATACTGGTAACTGCAAGATCCGAGAATTGGGGAGAATAATGTAGCATTCGGACAATCAACTTGGTAAGGCCAGGGAACCGGAATGTGTTCTTTGTAAACTGCAATCTTCCTCGAGACTGCACGCCAGAATACAAGCCAAGCAATATCTGATCCGCATGAGCTTGGTCTGTAGATCGCACCTTCTTTCGACTGTAACTCAACCACATCCGTGGAGGAATACCATCAAGAATACGGAATAGACATGAAGCCAACTCGTCCAGTGACTGAAAATTGAAACCATCGGCATCTACATCAAAAGGGCTACGCTCTATGGTGGACATGTTTACACGGGACTGAGCAAAAGTTCAGCACACAAGACGAAATGATGCACAAGCGCTGCAATGCATTAGCCACTTGAGACTGCAAACCCTAGCATCCGGTCAGTTAAGTTTTCAGGCGTACGGTCCACGGCGGAGTGCAACACTCAGAATGTGGGCAAGCGATTGGTCTTATTTACTCTGAAGCCGGAAGAAAACAAGCGAAGACAACCGGGGTTAAGGAGGCATCAACAATCACTTATGCATCACGTGCCCACGATGTCCAAAAGACAGCGGTGCCGACTAAGACACTCCGACTAGAACGAAACATCCAACGGCCGTCCTGGCCGTGAATCAAATCGCCGAAATGTCCGAATGTTTGATCGGAGGCGTTGACAGCCTTAAAATGAGTGTGTTGCCTCACAAAGGTCCAGCCTAGCGCGGCACACGTACGAGAATCAACTTGCTTTCCTCCGAAGCGGCGGGCCCCCAACATCGAATTTCTCATAGCGATCAAATGCTCCGGCTGAGATCCGTCAAGCTTTGGAAGCCGAATAGCAGGTTTCGGCCAAGTCATGCGGCCGTAAAAGCCGGTGGATGGAACCCATGTGCGATCCGCCCGGTCGAAGTATGATGGTCTGACAACTTCCTGATTGATGATCGAAGCCAAGTCCTGAGGGACTGTATTGTGAACAAAGGGCACAGCGAAACAGGTGGCAGGGTCATCCGGAAGCCTCGTTGTTGAAATAAGGAAAACTCCTAGGGGAGCTTCATGTGAACCATCATCCACAAGGCCAGTGTCCGGGTCCGAGTTCCCCGGGAACAACCAATAAGATCCACGGCCGGCCTGGAGATCATCTCGAACAAAAGGGCGAAGGCGAGACACGGAGGATAGAATACGGGCAAGGCTCTGAATTTGCTTTTTGGCATCCGGGCCCATAGCAAAGTAACCTTGAGCATCCGACCATGAGTAGTTGGCATGATGGTCGGCACCTGCCAAAATGGTAGCTATCCATCTCTCCTGGAGATCAAAGGGTCCAGTCGGCAAGACTGGAACAATAATTTCGGCCGCACTTTTGATACGATTGACGTCCTTCATGATCGCAGTCCGGTAATGTAACAATACCCGTTCAATCTCAGACCAATACTTCTTCTTTTCTTTTTCGGAGGCGGTGGGATCGAAATTCCACACATTCATTCCTGCAACAGCCCGAATGGTATAGAATTGGGGCCACATCGAATGTTGAACATCAGGCCTGTCCAACTTTGTAGGTTCCAGAAATTGGACCCAAATCGGTGGTCCGGAGGAAGGCTGAACACAAACCCATTCGGTCGAGGGAGCTGGAAGCTCCGGTCCATCCGGAACTGCATACTTGTCGAGGCTGGCGTCAACAATAGCAAGCTGGGCGGAGGATGACGGCTTGTCTTCAATAGGTAGACGTTCCTCATCGGCAAGCTGACGACGCTTTCGTGGGAGAGGCGGGCACGGCTTCAGAACCGGGCTCCTTGACCGATCGTCCCGATTAGTGCCAAACAACCGAACAGAGGTCAGGCTTTCAATAACCCGATTTGCCATACCTTCATCATGAATCTGAATAGACTGGGCCGAAGATCCACTTCCTTCAGTGAGAGTCAAGAAAGGCGAAGGGGGAGGAGCTCGGGGAAGTGCAGCATCCACATGAACTTGAGGGAGCGAAGGAGTCGAAGAAGAAGAAGGAGGGGCAGGTGGTGGAGGGAGAGCGCGGCGGCCTCCGGAAGCGCTTCCGGTCGGCTGTGCCCATGCTGGAAGTGTGTCTGGCGGTGCAAGGGCTCGGTTCACCTCTTGTGCAACCCTCTTTCGAATATACATTTCCACGGAGCCACTTACAGGGCCAGGAGGGCCCGAGGACTTCGGGAACAGATTAAGACTGTCTTCCGCGGACATGGTCGAGTTTGCAGGAAGCTACAGAAAATACAAGGCACAAAAGCTCTCGAGCAAAGGATACATGGCAAGCAACCAGCTCAATGGTACATGGGCTGAAGCACTATGCAAACGCGGGCATCAACGAAAGCAAAGTCTGTTTACACTGCAGTCGGGCGAGCGCGAAGATTGTTAAACTGTAGCCTAACACGTTTCAGAATGGGGTGCATCAGCAGCGGATCGAATCCCTGTCGTACATAGGACTGCAGTAGCTGTTCGAGATCGGCCTCCCGCTGTTCCAAGGGCCAAGAAGCACGTGCAATCAGGTGAGCTCTGGATCGAAAGCTGCTTAACAGTGTCCGTGTGTTTGCGGCAGAGTTGGGGTGCAAGAACTTCCAGGTCTCAACAGGCTGGACATACTGTACTCGTAGTTCCTGTACATCCACATGAAAACCCAGGAAAAGGTCTCCATCCTCATACTCAAGAACGATGGGCGGTATGTATACATCTTGGTGCAGAAAAGCTTGCACGGCAGCATAGTTGGCATGGCGATCAAGAATCAAACTCATCCGGTTGTCGACATATCGAACGACAAGGCCGAAGGTTGGCAGGCGAGAAGACTCTAACAGACATTTGCCGAAGTACATGTGCTCGTATAGGCTTACCACAGCATGGCAAGCTGCCGGGGAAAAGTGGCTTCCCATCGGTGCACCTCGAATCTGTTGAATGGCCTGCTGACCCACCATGAATAGATTGAACTTGAAGGACACCTGTACAGCTTCCAGAAATAGGTCCATTGGGACGGCCACTCGTTTGTCATTCAACAGGCAATGCCGACCACGGATAGTTTTCATAACAGACATGTTGTTTTCCAAGTCCACAGTCACCACAACGCCTTTTAAAGCATGATCAAGATCCGCATCCGAGACGTCGTAAAAACGACAAAGCAATATGCGAAAGGTAATCATGAACCGTTCCCGTGGAATGCTCACGAAAAAACCTGACAAGTCTTGATTATGCATGGCAAGCTTCTGTCTGTCTTGATCCGAGCTGTGACATCGCTTCTCAAAGAAAGCATGTATGTTCTGCCAAAGCAAGATTGCATCGTTGTAAGATCGAGTGTGAGGACACACTTCAGCGACAAGCATCTCTGTGACTCGCGCCATCACAACCAAGAACTGGCGAGCCGGGTGAGAGGCAAAACTAACGATTGGCCTGCCTCCTTTCCATTCTTTCTTGAACTTGGGGAGAATGTAAGCCCATGACACACGGGCAGCACGAGATCCAAAACGGAAGGGAAAGGATTCAAGAATGCGAGGTGGCACTGCATGTTCCATCTGGACCATAATTGTCGAGGGATTTAACGACAATGGCTTGAAGACCGATTCAGCAGTAAAAGTGTTCTGGAGCATCATCCAATACTTCACGGGACAGAAAACATGTGCATGCGAGCCTTCATGGTCACGGACATGCCACACCAAGCCGTTGGTCCTTCTTCGCAACTCACGAACCTGATCCACTGACCAATGTGTTCCAACGTGTTGGGAGTGTAGCTTCCAAGCCTTCTGCCACACACTTCGAATATCAACAGTCGGATAATGCATCAAGCCATGGTGATCAATCCAATGCCTCACGTCTTCAAGAAACATCGTCCAATGATCCGTGGCGTTCATGAATACCGGATTGGAGCAACTGGACTGGGCCAACTGAGTCAAATCAGGTGGCAGGGTCAACAACGTGGCAGAAGAAGCAATGTGACCCTGGACAACAGTCAGGTGTGGATGACGTCGAAGAAGTTCATGGCAGCAACATGTGACACCAGCGTGTTGCGGCTCCTCGTGCGGGTCCCACGACTGCAGGATGGGTTTATGCGAAAACAACACATCCTTGATTTTAGGGTGACTTTTGGCAACAAGCGATGTCGCTGGAATGTGGTACGGCAGTAGTCGATCCGTCGATACATCCAGAATATCTCTCAACATGCCGCGAACCAAGCGTTTAAAGCCTACTTCAGGTAGCAAGAACGGAGTGGAAAGGGGGCGGCATGTAGTCGGGCACCTCAACTGTCGAAATTGCAGAACAGTGTTCAATCTGGACCTGCAGATCGTCTCATAGAACGGGTCACCCAGATGAGTGGCCATCCTGAATAATCTATAGAGAAAATCCGAGTCAACTCGATTGCTGCGCAGATATTTTTGGGCAAGAAAGGACTTCAGCCCGTCAGAAGCTAAGTCAAACAGAATCTGATAACTGTATACAATGTTCTGAACAATGTGTGTCGACCGGAAGACCGAAGGAGTCATTCCAGTGAGCTGGAAATTCCGACGTCGAAAGCGTCGGAAGGTTCTCCACGAGGTCACAAATCGCCGAACACATCTGACTGGATCCGAGTTGGCAAGCTGTGCATGTTTTGCTCTGACAAGAGAGCGAACCCAAGGAGCATTTAGGTGAGGCTGTAGCAAGTTGATAAATGTCTGCTCAATCGTGTGCAAGCAATCGGCCTGTGGGACGTGCATGATCAACAGAGGAATGGCCATGTGATAATTCTGTCGTCGATAGTGCCAAAACAACGACAGTTCACCGCACACTGACTTGCCGGCCTTGATCTGTTGGAATTTCCCCCATCTTGTACGCTCACGGTCGCCCAGTGTTTGGGATGATGATCCGACATACATGAATTTCTGTAACTCAGGCTGAAGAAAGATGCGACAATAGATCACCGACTGCGTCTGAAAGAATTTCCAGGTGTAGCTGGAGCATTTTAAACGTAGCTGAGAGGTCAATGGCGACTGTACAAGCCCGAACTCACAAGCAAGCAAAAGGAGTTTTCCACGGATCCAAATAACAATGTCCATGCATTGTCGTCCGAACATGGTAGGGGTCTCGTAGAGACCTTGGAAAAATAAATGAGCATTCCGAAGCAAATCCACTTCACTTCGGTGCCGTTTCCACCAACCTTGTGGCGGATGGTCAGTGCGATACACGTCCCTGGCATCCAATATGGCCTGTAGTCAAGCCACGAGAATTGTTCCGGCAGCAAGAATACGGAGCAGAGAATTCGCCTTAAGCTTGGGAATGTCACGGATGGGTACGCCCCAATTGGCAACAACCTGATCCAATTCGGCCTGCTCATTGGAAGGAAGGTCCGCATGCCATCGTTGGACATGAGCTGTCCATGTTTGGAGCTTCTGTCGATTGTTCTTGCTCAAGTTCAATCCTTCAATCCACGTCGATACTTCTTTGTCCGACTTGCAAGCCTTCCAACTGCGACTCAAGAAGTGACGTTTGCTGGGATCCGTGAGAACAATCTTCACAACCTGTCCAACATGCGAGGATGTTCCATACTCAGGCTGAGGAGCTGAACTCGAATTGCCTGGGTTGCGACTCTGGGTCTCAGCTTCATCGGGCTCGACACTCACAGGTTCAGCGTGATTCCCGGATGGTTTGCCTTTCTGGAATGCCTGCATGAGACTGGTTTTAGGCTCAGCCGTCTGACCACGAAGAAGGCGAGTGGCACCATCCGGAACTTTCTGAGCTGAGGGCGCAGACTCCGGCACACGTCCTTGGGGGCTTTCTTCAATCGGCAACGTTTTTGAACCTGCAACCTCTGGATTAGAAGATCGGGAGGGGGAAGCATTCTCGAAATTCGCAAGTTGTTGTTGAAGAATCTGAATCTGATTGGCCATGGCTGCCTTCTCTGTGTCGACAGAGGCCTGAGGATACAGACCTAGCATGTAGTCAACGACCTTCTGTGCTAGCAAATGTGTGGCCTGCGACTTTGAATCCGAACCGCTGCTCTTGGAAGCTGGGTCACTGATACCAAGCACAATAGAGGCAAGCTCATCCAAGTCGACGTCTTCATCTCGCAACTTTCCAAACAAGGCATGGCAAAATACAACTTCACCGATCGATTTGAAGCCTGCAAAGAAAGTCGGCTTTCCTTCGGCAATGTGGGGCACCCAATACGAATTCCAACCTTGATAAAGCAACGAGTGAAGCGGTATCATGTGGGTCGGACATCCATCAATCTGCTTTCGAACTGTCCAATCAGTCTTCTTTACCCAACGGGCCAAGTTCAAGCCTGCAATACAACGGGAATCCAAATAATTTGGGTTCTGGCAAAACTCAGCGGGCATCATCGGGCCGAAGACTCTCGGGGAGTTTGCAGCAGGAGGGGAAGGGAGGCCTGGAATGCGAGGGGTTGGCGAGATGTTCAAAATCTGAGCAATGCGTGGATTGGGTTGCCACGTAAGATTTTGTGGCTGAAGCACTGCCGGTCTGTTCACTGGTGGGGCGGGTCGGGGAGCAGGGTGCTGCCAACTCTCAGGGGTAGGTGGGACCGAAGCAGGCAAAGAGGAGCTCCAGAAAGGATTGCGGCGGGGGGAACGTTCACGATCCATGGCAGCAAATGAGAGCAACAACTGACTGCAAAGCTCAAGCCGGAATGATCTCAAGAAGCGACTCCAGAATGCAACTCCGATCTGATTTCCAGAAATGTGATTTCCACTCAGTGATCTCCACTTGAACATGTTGTGAAACGGAATTGATTTCCAGACCTGCTAACACAAGAACCCCGGTGGGCCGGCAACTTCGCCGAATAGCGACAAGGCCCTCGTGAGGGAGCTCTTGCCGAACACAACTGGAAAGGCTCCTACTGACCCGGCCTTCTGGATGTTCTGATCGTCCGATGCGGATACTCTCATGGACATGTTCTGTTCAAACAGATTGTAGCAACCGTGCAAAACTTCAAAACAAGCGAAAGACGTGTTCAAACCTGCAAACCTGCCTTGTTCCAAAGAAACTTTTTGCTAATCTCGCTGGCTCAGGGGCCCAGCTTTTTCGCAGGTACAGGCTCACACGTCTGTGAACCCATCCAGTCAACATCCATAGCTTCGTTGGCGTGGCTAGGATGTGACCGCCACGCCCCCTGCAAACTTAAAAACAAAAAGAACATGAAAAAAGGAAAAATCATGGGTCAAAGCAAAAACCAACAACGAATTTCAACCAGAAATGCCGAGGAAAAGTGAACATGTGAATGCAGGTTTGTCGCATGTACAGCAGAATAACACAAACATCTTGTGGTTTCACTCGATGAGCCTGGACGTATCAGCCGCACCCTGCTGCAGTGCGTTTATCTCTGTATACACAAAAGAGAAACACACGGGCCCGATTTCTGTTGCGCTTAAACGACCCACATGTTTACAAACAACCCGCAAGTTTATAAGCAAGGCCCGGTATTTATCAACAACCCGTGAAAGTGTTCATAGAAGGACAAGCAGAAATCACCGCAAATACCAGTGTTTATTGATTTCAATTTATCCAACCAGGTCTTGGGGTATCTCACATTAACTCCACACTTTCCTCCATTAAGAAAAAGTTTTGTGACCAGCACTTAAGACTTGAGGGTTGGCGTCAATTGGGAATGGCTGCGCGCGTCTCGGGCGGATGGTGGATTGGTCGGCGGTTGTACCTTGTGTGAACGTGCTGGTGGTGGGGGGGGGGGGGGGGCGGCGGCAGGTGTTGGATGTTGGCCGCATCATACCAAGACCTCTGGCGCCCCCCCCCCCTCCCCCCTACCTCGAGCGAAGCGTTTGTTTATAAACAGCGCCTGTGTTTATAAACAGCCGTCGTGTTTATAAACACAGTAAAGGAAAACTAAAACAAATTTAACAAACCAACACACCACGACAAAAATCCATGACAAGAATCCTTGACAACGCGATACAGACATCAATCAATTCAACAAAAGATGCGTGAACAGAAGGTTAAGAGCAGCAAGTAAGCATCACGAGCCCGATCCAAAGGCCTACGTAACTTCAAAAACTCCTTATACACAAACGCAGGCCCCAGGATCGACCCTTCTGAAACAATAATGCTCCAAAACCCCAAACCGCGCAGGCCTAAACACAAAACAGTGAACCATGCCCCCGAAAAAATTACGATGATGATAGTAAAACATCAAGGTAATAGTAAAGCAATAATGAAGATAAGAATAGTAATAAGAAGAAGAATAACAATACTAATGATAATAGACGTAACCCTTCGGAGGACCTGCGCCTTCTCAGGTGACTGCCGCTCTTCTTTGCACATCTCCGCGTATTTCTGCCTCCAAGATCTGGGATTAACTGCTCATGGCTTAGGGTTTAGGTTCTTGTTAAAGTGCAGTAGAATTTAGGGTTTAGGCTTTAGGGAATATGGTTTAGGGTGTAGGGTTGGAGATGAGGGAAACACAGTTTAGGGTTCACGAAAGTTCATGGGTTGTACGTATAAAACACTACGTGATATCAGACTATTTGTGTACCTATGTAGTACTGGGTAAAGTACTGGGTAAGGTTAGGGCGGTTTCTTTAACAGTAAACTGTATCATGTAATTGTATGCGGAATGTAAAATATGGAGTTTTACCATGTGCAATAATACTGCGGCAGGACGAAATTCTCGTCGTATTCACGCATGTTGGTCTTGAACACTGCCCCCTTTCGCCCTTGGACTCCTCCGCCAAAGTGCCCGTCCGCTACATTACCCCAGATGTGGATGGATGGCTGGACAGATCGACAAGCAGATAGACGTATAGACAGGCAGACACGCAGAGAGACAGAGAGAGGGACAGAGAGATGGATAGACGGATACATAGACACAAAGGTAGATAGATAGATAGATAGGTCGTATATGTATGTAAATATGCCTAAATATGCACATGCAGGCAAACCGTAACCAAGAAACAAATACATGCACAGTCACTCACTCGCGCACTTAAAGCAAACCAGCAAACGAGAAGCTACTCCGAATGCCATGGCGAACCCCAGCAACACGCGCGGCACCTCGCTGCCAGCACATCCATGCCTTCCGCTTCGGCCTGCACAAGAGGAAACAAAAAAGTCAATTTGCTTCAGAAAAAGTCGCATAAAGACCTCATGAGCATGTCTTGAGTTGAAAACGCGATAGGCTGAGTGGCTTCTGGCCCTGCTGCTTTGAGGGTTGGCACTGAAGCCTGGCGAATCCCTGGATTCGCCGCGACAAAAACCCTGAACTGAAAAATCGCTCAACCTTCTAGAGGCCTAGAACCCGCTGGTTCTCCTTCTCCCGTTATGGAGACCCCACTGCTAGATCCTTTAAACCCGTACAGAACCCGTGTAGAACCCTTTAATTTAGGAACCCTCAGTGGGCCCTTTGAACCTTTTTAGAACCTCGTTACAAAATTTGAATAAAACCTGAAACCCTAAACCCACCCGGAAACCTAAACTCCAAACCCTCATAAGAACCCTAAACCCTAAACCCATTCAAGGAGCTCTAACCCTAAACCCCCAGCCCTCAAAAGAACCCTAAACCCTAAACCCGTTCAAAGATCCCCCCTTGCCGAATCCTCCAGGCCTTCTCGATGGCTGCGCGGAGATCGGAAGAGTCAGCTCGGCTTCTGCGATTCGGCTTAGGGTTCAGGGTTCAGGGTTTAGGGTTTAGGGTTTAGGGTTTAGGGTTAAAGATCCCAGGGTTCCAGCCTAGAAAACCCTGCTTGGTGTAGAAAGGGCTTTGGGTTGAGGATTTATTTAGAGTGTAGGATTTAAAAGTTTAGTGGTTCTGGGGTTGAAGGGTTTTTGGGTAGGTTAGGGTTCAGGGTTTACGGTTAGCTCGGCCGTGCAACCACCAGGTAGGTATACCAGATAAATGTCCACTCGCCCACTGTGTCCCACAACGATGAGCAACTCATTAGGTTCTACGTACTTTCAGCTCTAACAGTCAGAAATGCTTACTTACTAGTTCCCAGTCCCAGCACCCAAAAGTTGCAGGCTCGGCAAGCCCTATATAAACCCCAAAAGCCAAGCCGCAAGGCAACAGAAGGCCAAAGACCAAGCCAAGATAAGCTCTAAACCCCAAGGGCCAGGCCCCAGGAAACCCAATCTCCACCCCACTCTCGAAGGGTTTAGGGTTTCGGGCTTAGGGTGTAGAGTTTCGGGTTTAGGGTTTAGGGTCTGACCGAAGCCCCCAAAAAACCCAAAGTACGCCAACAAAACATTCGAGCCATGCCCGAATGGGCGTTGCCCAGATCAATCTGAGCTTCCGAGTCGCTGACAATGGAATTCTTGTGTGCATGAAGGAGAAGTTTGTTCTGTATTTTTGAGAACTATCCTTCTCGGTCTAGCTAATGCGCGAATAATTACCTCCATAAGGGTTTGGGGCTTTCTGGGTGATTTATAGTTCAAGGCCGCAGTACTTTGCGGAACAGCTTTTCGGGGCTTGGGTATTGAGGCAAAATCGGGTTCAAAAGTCTGATATGGGAAAATGGAATCTGAGGCTGCGGAACTCCCAAGATTGAGATTGCCTGTCGTGGCCGACGAACAAGTGCAAAAATCTTTGAAGACCTTTTACCGTAAGCTCATGCACCAGAGCCAGAAGCACCCACCTCGCATCGTCGATCATTCGTTCAACCTGTCACGAATGAGCAGAATCATCACGAGCAACATCTGTTTCTTCATGACCAGCAACATCATCATCAGCATCAACAGCACTTGCAGCAGTAGCAGCAGCAGCAGCATCATCAGCATGAAAATCGCCATCATTATACCCACCAACATCAGCATCATGGCCATGCTCTCGCTCAATCAACAAATCTGTGACGGCTCCCAAGCAGCAAAATCAGAGCGAGGAACACAGAAATGGAAGTAGAAATGGAAAGACAAAACATAAAAAACAAAACCCAACAATATCAAGTAGACGCAGCTGCTGCAATAGAAGTAGTAGCTAGGAGAATAATAATAAGTAGTAGTAGTAGTAGTAGTAGTTGTAGTAGTAGTAGTAGTAGTTGTAGTAGTAGTAGTGGTGGTTCCCGTGCTTCTTCAACGTTGTTACAATCATCACCATCGTCCTCACAACACGACCACGGAAAATTGCCCACCCCCAGCTCTCACCAGCACAATCCCCAACAAAACATCCAATGCAGGTAGTGACCTCTTTGCGGCGGCTGCTCGCGCAGCTCTCGCAACCCCCCATCCGCTCGGCCTTCTTGACTGGACAGTCTTGCTTCGATTACTGTTGTTACCGCGACGAGTACTGCAACAGTACTACCAACACTGATGCGAAGCTTGTTCTTACTACTTGCTCCCACGGGAGATGGCTTTGTTGCTTCGCACAAGTAGCATCACTGTGTGCAGCAATTCTTTCCTTATCAACGCGCTCGCTATCCTCATTCTTCCCGATTTCGAAGATTGCGATCATCACAATCATGGCTCCGGGTTCGGGACTTCGGTGCGGAAGGTTCGGGGCTTAGGTCTAGCGTTTGAGTTGCTGCATTGCGGCTGACCCCCAACAGTCTGACCATACCCTTTCGGGTTGTGTTGAGTCTAACTGCCGGGCCTCACTCCCAATGCGAGAGCAAGCAGCAAGCCAAGATGTCAGGTTTCGGCTTGAACAACATGGAACACCCAATCTACTCACCTGCACTTGGCACTGCGGCTCTACACTTTGTGGCTCAGGGTACTGGATTTTGGGTTTTGGGGTTCTGGTTTTTGTCTTGGCTTGATGCTCCCGGCTTGGAAATGCCTGCATGTCTGAAGCAGCTTGCCGACCCAATCAAGTGCGGTGTCACGGTTGGGCTTCATCCCAAAACCTTCAACTTTAAAGCCTCCCAAGACGTGTCCGAAATTTCAAACTTCACGCTGCCGGGATCCCGCCTGCGAGATTCTCCCACTTGGATAGTCTACGCTAGGCCCATCTGCCGATATGGCTGCGTCAAGGATATGGAATTTGATGCAGGAAAAACCTTGATTCCAAGTCCTGGCAAACGCTTGCCAAATATTTTTCTTTTGATGACCGACAGTACTGAAACAAAAAACCTGACATATAATGCCACATAATGGTGCGCAAAAAAAGTAAAGCATAATCTCATTTCGCACCGTGTCATATCATATGATACAAAAGAACAGAAAACTATGATGTCATATGAGATGTTACGGTCTATTGTCAAAAAACCATTTTTCAACTAGCTTCTCATGGTTGAATGTTGCAAAACATGGCTTAATATGATAAAACACAGTGCAGTACAGTATAGTACACATAACATGACATAACGTAACATGACATAACACAACATTATCTGATGTAACAAAGCATAACACAACATAACATGAAATATCGCAACATAACATCATATAATGTATTACACTAAATAAAGTGTCACCCTACCACGAACCTAACATAACATAACAACATGTGATGGTGTTGCAACAAAACACAATTTTAACATAAATCAGCAAAGTATAACATGATAAAAAGCAACAAAAATACCATGTAACATACTTTAACACGATTCTATTCTGTGAGACAACAATGCAATAATTGTTCTCTTTCAAAGCCTGTTTCTGCGTTGGACCTTTTTTTGTGCTGCCATCAAGCAACCTTGTCTCGGCCTTGAAAGGTTGATGAATTTGCTTGACGAATTTGCAAATGTTGTGCCTCTCGTTGCCGATAGTCTTTGCCACAGTTTCCGGTGAAAGAACTGCCATCAGCTTTTCGCTGTGAAAGCCTTGCACTAAATCCTTGTCGCCTTTCGCAGATCTTAACAATGTAAACACAATCTCAAGCTTCTCAAAAGAAGCAGTTTATGTAGCTCTTTTGTTTTCTTTGCTTTTTGCTCCTGGCTCAGCTTTATGTTTCCAGCTTTTGCTTTGTGTGGAATGCAGAAGCGATACTGTGGGTGGAAGAAGCAACCCAATGACAAAGTCAGCCGCTTTCCAGACCTTCAATTTGTGTCCAGCAAAAACGCTTTTGTGAAGCGTCTGTTAAGAGGACGCCAGAAGAATGCAGGAAGAGATTTGCAATCGAGGCAGCTGCAGAGATTTGCATTTTCAAAAAGGCGAGAAGACGCAGCCCACAGCTTTAAGGGCAGACCCCGCTGAAACACCCAAGAAACCAAATTTAAAGAATCAAACCCAGAACAGACCAGACACTAAAAATTCAGAGACACACAAAGGCTCTGATGTTGAACCTGGAGATCGAATTTTTTAAAATTGAACTCTGGACACAGGCTCGAACACTGGTGTTCGAACTTGGAGTTCGAACACCAGTATTCGAACTGGGGTTCTCCAATGCGCTTCGCAGCAGAACGCTGCGAGGACGCTTCGAGGGCACTGCGAGAACATGTGCAAATTTCTCAAGGATGCCAGCTTTTTCGAAGAAAATCAATGTAGGTGAGAGGCCGTTACTAAAGTTCAAACCTGGGTTCAAACCTGGGTTTGAACCTGGTTTTAAACGTGATCTGGGTTAGAACTGGTTTCAAGGTTGGGTCTAAGAACATGGATTTCAATCTTGGGTTCAAACCTGGGTTTTTCCTGATTTAAACCTGGGTTTTCAAACCCCTTTAGTCTGCCCCCTTGCGTGCAAGGGCTGTCTAAATTCTCCACCACGTCACAATACAGTCAAGAGGACCGTGATTCGAAATTCTGTGTGGGCTCTAAACTGCAACGTAATGGAGTTTGGAGGCCTGTGGACTCGCTCGCAAAAAGGCACTCTGTTCGACTTTCTTCTTCTAGATTTTTGGCTCCGTTAAGGGTCAAAACGTACGTTGCAGTTTGGAGCCGATAAGGCCCACGAGGCCCATGCACGCAGAATTTAGAATCACGATCCTCTCAACTGTGTTGTGATGTGGGTTGGAGACTCAATTCTGGGAGAGATGCGCTTTCCGCGCCGCATTCTTTCGCTTCCAATTTCCGTGTTCTCTTGTTGTCGCGTTTCGTGTTCGTGTTCGGGTGAACAGCCTCTCGTAGGAAACGGCCTCCTGAGAGATACGGCCTCTGGTAGGAAACTGCCTCTGACCAGAAAACTCTTGCAGGAGGATAAGGTCCCCCCCACTTTTGCAAGGTGACGTCTGGTCAGAAACAAGCCAATGCCGGGAACAGCCATTGCACAGAAACGACCTCTAGCAGGAAACGGCCTGGCGCAGGAAAGGGCTGCTCGAGCACTTCGAAGACTACACTGGGTTTCTACCCACATAAATCGTCTTTGCAGGTCTCACGATCAACACACACAGCCTTGCAGAGACTGAGCAAATTGTGAATTGCACTTCACATGAGGAAAAGTGAAGGGACACAGCACCCACAGAAAGCGGGCACCCACCGCAACTTTTCCTCGCTGCGTTTGTTCGGCAGCCGTTGAGCCATGGACTGCAGCTTTCTAAACATTAGAACTGGCTCCCGGTAGGCTGTGGCTTGCGGAAAGGTTTCGACAACATGTGAAATGGTTTCGAAACATGCTCAAACCACACCAAAACAAATGTGCGTACTTCTCACGCCAAAACAAAGCTGCCCTTTCCAAGAAGCAAGCGCTCTACACAAGAAATGTGTGGAAAAATCTCATCCACCTGCGTGCCAAAGCAATTCTGCATTGCAGGTGCCCAACGATGCTCCTCTTTCCAACGAATCTGGCTTCAAAGCTAACACCGCCGCAAACTGCAAACACCATGGGTTCGGTGTGGTCCATGTCTTCCAACCCGTGGCACGAACTTGAAGACTTGAAGCCGGAGACTGATCTTGTCGCTGCTGCGTAGGACTCCAATCGACTCCAATCACTCCAGTCGATGCACGCGTGTTGCGCGACAGCATCAAGAGTGGTGCACAAAAGCATGACAAGACAATACATACAGTCACTTAAGCTTCACGTGCGCAGGCACGACAAAGATCAAAATCACAGAGATCACACCTGTACGTCGTGTGCCCTGTCAAATCTTTACTTGTACCACACACGTCGCAGTTTGCTTCAAACCACGCCTGTTTGCGCTTGCTTAGGATCACATTCTGCGTCGGCTCGCGCAACTGCATACCGTGTCCTTGGCTGCAAAATAAGCCCCGAGGGCCAACATGGAAATTGCCCTGCTGCCCGTAACCATGGGTAGCGCAATGGCCTGCAGATCAGTGCCCCGTAAAAACCAGGTCGCGCATTGGCCCTGCTGTCCGTAAACATGAAAGCGCAATGGCGTGCCCAAAGGCACCGATAAGAGAACATGATGTAGTCCGCCCAAATCGTTACCACCGGCATTGCTCCCCGTAAAGTCTGGGTCGCGCAGTGGCCAAAATGAAAATCAGCAGTGCCGCCCGTAGGCAAGCTGCAGCGCACATCCGAACTCTACGAAGCCAAGATGTTCGACAGATAAAGTGCTCCATTCCACAATGGAGCGCAGGACGCACAGGGCAGCCTCCAATTGACAAGGCACACGGCCGCAAGGTCGAATGACCAGGGCACGACACAAACCACACAAACAAGGTCGCTGGACAAAGAGGGCCGCCTTGACATCATACGCAGGAGCCCACCCCAAGCAATTCCCGAGCCCAGCTTCCCACAGTGGGTCTCGCAAGGGCAGACGCATGGGGGCTCGCAATATGGTGTTTGCTCTGGCGCCCGGGTCATCCGCACCTACCCAAACCCCTACCCCAAAAAGCTATGAGGTTCGGGCAAATATGGCCATATTTGGGGTAAACACAATTTCCGGCACGAGGTTCTGGGTTTGGAGGCCAAAAACAACAATATGAGTTCATCTCATAATTGCAAATGTTCCAAAACTCTCTATTTCCGGGCTTTTGTGAACATATCAACAGAAGCAGCGGCGGGCCGGTCAATAGGAGGCGATCACTTTCACTTGAGACTCGAATGATAGTTATAGCCCAGAACCTCATTTTCACTGGCAGTGCATGTGTCTTTCGGTGCAGATGTACCAAATTGATGGAACTTGGGTCGTGTTTATTTCTGAAATAGAAACGATGCATTACCGCCACAAGAATGGCCCGGGCTCCGAAAGTGGCAACAGACATCATAGTGATATTCTTACGAAATAGTGCCAACAGCGGCACCTACACGATAATTCGAATGGACACGGTGGTATGTTCAGCTTACAGCCACTTTTATGTGATGTTGCCCACAAAGCCATGAAACTAATGCTTCAAGTATTCGCGAACAGTTTGTTTTGCAGCTCGCACACAAATGTCGTGTCAGAACTGTGTCCCTACCCGGTGCAAACACAAAACTCGTTCCTCTACTTTAGGGTTTGGGGTTTTAGGGTTAAGGTTTGAGGGTTGAGGGTTTTGGGGTTTAGGGTTTAAGGTAGGGTTTAGTTTTAAGGTTAAGTGTTTAGGGTTTTTAGGTGGCCCCCCTCAGTCACACGGCACTCGGACGCCCTTTTGTTTTCCTTCGCCTGCCCTGACGAGTCTAAACTAGGACTACGGCACACAAACCTACTGGTTGCCCTGTGCCTCCCGTCAAAACTTTGGCACTGCAAACTCTTCTGGTTTGCAATGCCCTCCACACCTTGTCAGGGTGAGAGCTGGCGATTTTTTTTGGCGACGGCTGAGACGGCGACGAGCCGCCAAACAAGGTTTGGATTCCTCGCTTGGTTACATAGGTGAACTGTTCATTCTCGCCAAACCACCGTTCGCCCTGGCTTCTGGACGACTCCAGTTGATGGATCTTTTGGCTCAAGACGGCGATGGAGTCCTGCTGCGATTTCGTCGTGAGCTTGAGCTTGACATTCTCCTCTTTAACTGCCCCGAGCTCTTGCTCGAGACAGAATAACTCAAGCTCTTTGTCTCCCGCCTGAAACTTTCTGCTCCTCTTCAGCAAATCACCTCGCGAAGCAAGCGGAAGAACTTCCTCACGAGTCTCGCCAAGGGCTTCCTCCCCATCGGAGACATCAATCTGCGATGGGAAGATCGGGGATTCCGATGGTTGCTCGGATGCCATGCTGCACAACATGCTATTGTGGATCCCCGTTGTGCTCTCCTCGGTATCTGAGCCACATTTTGCATCCATGGACCCTCGTGCCGCAACAAACTATATAGCCGAGCTACGAACACATCCATACATGCACACACAAGCAATCACTTTCTCGCGGTCGGGTCACCCCTCAAGTCAGGCTAGCATCATGGAGGAAAACACGGGCCCAGGTCAAAATGCACTCTTATTCCCTTGTATCTCTCTGATGGACATCATGTGCGACGACTGGACCCTGGTAAGCTAGCAGCTAGCGCCTAGCACTCACTCTCAAAAATGCCCCTGCTGTGCACTGTGCATCCAGCGTCAGTGGGACTGCTGCGGCGATGCTCACGATCCAGCATCGCCGCCTCTGCTGTGCACTGTGCATCCAGCATCGGTGGGACTGCTGTGGCGATGCTCCGGTCATCCAGCATCGGTGCCACTGCTGAGGCGATGCTCGGGTCATCCAGCATCGATGCCCCGGCCTTTGTTTTGCTGGCCTATGCCGCAGCTTTGTTCCCTCGGAGCCATGCCAGCATCTTGAAGTAAGAATCGCCATCCTGGATACTGCCCTCCGACTGCATCTTCTCCAAGAAAGCTTTCATTGGCCCAGCCAGCGACTCGCGAGCCACCAGCATCCTGAGGCTGTGCACAGTCTCCCCCGAGGAAACCTCGAACCAGCACGTGTCTGGCGGAATGAGGATGCTGCCTTGAGCCTGCATCTGAACCATCCAGCCCTTGGTCTTCACAAGATGGGCCAAATCCTTGGCATTCATCTTCTCGAGCTTCTTGGGCACGTCTGCCAAGGTCGCGGCCTGCAGCTCCTTCGATGGCACCCCGCCCACTGTGAGCTTGCCCTCCAGGCAAACCATGAGCATCGGGCAGTTCATGTCTGTCCGGGTCCACAACGAGGCTGTGCCCCCCAAACGCTGGCCGAACTGCAAGCTGAAGGTGTCCTGCATCTCAGGCGGGAATCCTGTCATCGCATCCCCCTCGGAGTCGCCAGTTTCAGGGTACTGCCGGTTCAGCTGGTCCTTCAGCCTTTTGGCGACTGCTTTCTCACCGCGCAGCAGGAGTTCGACCCACTCGCCTTCATCTTCTCAAGCACCCACGACTGCTGAAGTCGGTAGTAGTCGAGGCTGGCCACTGTCTCGCAGAGGCTCTTCCCCCGAGCAAGACCGGGGCCAGCTTCTCCAGCAGCTGCTTGGGGTTCAAGCTGTAGTCCACGGTGCCAAAGGAGCTTTCACCCGTCAGCTCCTTCACCAATTTCTCGGCCAAGGCTTCCAGGGGCATGCTTGCTGCAAGCTTGCCCATCTTCTTTCCAGCGGCTGTTTTGGCCGCTGCTTTCTCTCGCTCGTTGATCGATTTCTTCGTCTTCGCGATCCAAATTCGCACGTCTTGGATCTTGTTCTTCACATCCTTGCATGCCTCGTTGTTGGAGTGGAACCCCTTGAGGACCACTGCGATCTCCCCTCGGAGCTGGGCCATCTCATCCGCCGTGGTTGTGCCCTCCACTTCCTTCTTCTCCCACTCAGAGTCATACTTGGCGATCTCCTCACTCAGAACCTCAATAGCCCGGTCGACGTGGCTCATCTTCTCTTTCATTTCGTCCTTCAGGTCCTGGTTCTCAAACTCACAAAGCTTCTGGCTCTCAGCAGAGAGTGCTGTGATTGTCGCCTGGTTCCGGAGGACAACATCTCCCATCGTTTGGATGGCCTTCTTCCGGGAGGCCTGCAGGGCCAACTTCTCCAGAGGCAGGCTCTTCTCGACGGCCTCGGCCTTCCGCTTTCTCTCCTCCTTTTCCTGCCTCTGGACCTCCTCTATGGCAATTGCCTGTATTTGCAGATCCGCATCTCGGGCCTCCTCCATTTCCCGCAGCTGGCTCAAATCCTTTGAAACCGTCAGCAGTGGGATGACGGACATGGGCTCGTCGCTCCGAGTTCGCGGTCATCTCCACAGCCAGCCTCGACCGGCCCCTTTTGATGCGGGAGTCGGACTCCTCCATGTACTCATCCAAATCCTTCTGCTCGGAGATGTCCATCCTCTGCCGCAGGGCTGACTTGAGGCTGTGGGCCTGTCGTCCACGGACTTGGATGCCCGAATAATCCAACACGAGCGCCTCACCGTGTTCCATTATGCTCACTGTGCTCGGATCCTGAAGCAACTTCTCCCAGGCAACCTTCGCCTCCCCGAGGCTCGAATAGATTCTGAGAGCCATCTCCTGAGCCGCCCACTTCTTGAAGGTTATGTAATTCGTGACATCATCTCTCAGCGCCGCGGCCTCCCTGGACTCCTCGACGGAGCCCACCGCCGAGGAGAACGTCCTTTTCTTCTTCTGGTCTTCCGCTTGGCGGTTGACCTTCTGTTCGACGTAGAAGGCTTTCTTCTCTTCCGGCGTTTTCTTCTTCAGATCCTCCTTGATCCTCAGACCGTTCGCCCTCCTTTGCGTTTCGTCCTCAGTTTCTTCGCGGTTCTTGGGCTTCGTTGTGATCCTGGTGATCCAGCGATCGGTTGCCAAGCAGCCATTGCAGGCTCTCAGCAGTGGGTTTCGACCTGTCGCCGATGAAAGCGACATGGTCGTCGACTGGCCACACTTTTGGCAGCTCAGTGCCCCCAGTGCAGTCTCTCCGCTCGCCGCAGGTTCCTCAGCCGATCCCGCAGCTGCCATGCTCAGTACAGAACAGCAGTCTCTTGTACACTGTACACCCACCAGTTAACACCCGGGGCAGAGCGGCCCAACACGGCTGCGGGATAAGCTCAGAGGTTCTTTCATCCATGGTTTCAACATCAACACCGAAGGCTCCTACAGCGAACTCTCGCTCTGCTAAGCTGAAACCCTACCCCTAGCATGAATATATGGGTGTGCTATGGGAATCACACATTAATGGATTGGCTTGCTCTGTCGTGCCTCGGTCTGCTCCAACGAAACCTATTTGTTTTTCGCCGTTCAGTTTCTGTCTAGTTCACATCCAGCAGCACGGTTGCACGTAATTTGCAGCAACCTGCTTGGTTGCTAATTTTCGAATTAATCTGTTAGCCAACCTAGCAGTCGCCTCTCTTTCTCCGGACCCGCCTCTGTGGTGAAGCCAAATTCACCACAGAGTCCCGCTTGGACCTTTCCATTTTGAGTCTGCCGGAAGCCCAAGTCTCCACCTTTATGGGCAGTGGCATCGTTGGCTCCGGGTGAACTTCGGCAAAAGCCCAAGTCTTGCACCCAGGCTCAACCTTCACCTTTATGGGCAGTGGCATCGTTGGCTCCGGGTGAACTGCGGCCGCCTTTTGGGCCTGCTCTTCCGCCCATTGTTCATCCGGCCAAGAGCCCTCGTCCATTTCATCGCCTTCTGACAGCTGAGCTGCCAGAGCTGCCTCTGGGGGAGGGGTTAGCTGCCACAACTCTTCCTGAGTAATGGTCTGCGGCTCGGACTTCAACTTGCCCTGCAGGAAAGCAATCTCCAGCAAAGGGCACAGCATGATGCCCAAATGCAACGGGTGGTAAGCATTACCGATTGCTTTCTCTGCTTGGGTCTGGCTGCTGAAGAGCCACGGGGTTCGGGGTTCGTGCCCCTGGAGCATAGCTTTTTCCTCTTGTAGCATGTACCTATGCAAGCTGTGCTCTTGCCAAGGGCGCTTTTCCTTGACATCTTGTGTCCGAAGCAGCCACAGCTTCGGCCCTTTTGTTCGCAGAGGCGGGGTGCTGTCGTAGACTATACCGCCGCCGAAATCCTTCAAAGGATTGCGGTCCAGCTCGATCACGGCTATCTTGCCTGCTTTCCCATTTTTTATGTCTCCCTGCACACGAGCCACATAGGCCGCCAAGTTGCACTGCATGTTCTGAGAGAGTGACCGTGGGTACTTGGAGACAACGAGCGTGCGGTAGCGAGCAAAATCTGAAAGCATATGCCGGAAAATGTCCAATGGCCGTCTCAAATGCTTTGGTGGCGCGATCAAGAGAGCTTGCTCTCTGAGCGCCTGTCCCTCCACACGAGACCTAACAGACAGTTCTCTGTTCAACTCACGCCAAAGGTCGTACCCTGCAGCGGCACCGCCCTGACTCAACTCGACAAGCTTGGCTATGTCAGCTCCTCGCTGAAAACCAGCGAGAGCCTGCTTCAAGAGGTACCACAGCTTAGTGGAACGAGCGGCCTTGCCCTTTGAGAGGCTAAGCTGAAGGACTTGAACACCACTCTCCACAGCTTCCTGCAGTTCCTCCGCGTAGCGGTCGTCTAAGAGACACAACCAAGAGGTCAGCTCTTCGCGGTAGGCGGTCCACGTGGAGATTTCCTCGTGGCGCGATCTCATCTTGTCTGCGGCCAACTTTGGCAGGGACGGAATGTAATTCTCCGCCCTGTTGCTGCGCAGACCTGTGTCCACATCCATCTTCACAACACCCTCAGAGTCAACTCTGAAAGCACCCAGGTTTCCAAGAGCTGCAGCAGGCGTCTCTTGGGACGAGCTTGCAGCGGCAGGCGCTGCACTTGCGGCCGAACTTGCAGCGTTCGCACTCGCAACGGCAAGTGTCTTCACCATCTCGGTGAGCTGCGAAATCTGGCCCTGCTGAGCTCGGATCTGTTCATCCTGGGCTTGCAACATCTGCCTGAAAAGGTTGACAGTGTTGTCTTCCGGAGTAGGCACAGGTGCCTGCGGTACACTCCCTCCTCCGTGAGGGAAAGTCTGTTGCGCTGCAAACTGAGGCTGCTGCTGAAAACCCTGCTGCAAGGGAACCTGCTGGAAAGGCACCTGCTGAAAAGGCACCTGAGGCACTTGACCTCCATTCGCAAGAGGTCTGGGTCTACTCACAGGCCGGTACGCTGTCGGACTGTTCCGACCTTCCACGAGTCCGCGAGCCCGGTGCACTCGACTCACGAGGAGTTGAGGGAAAGCCAGAGGAAACTCCACTGGCACGGCTTGCACTTCTACCTGCACTCCGTCCCCTAGGGGAACGGTCGCGGCTAGGCTCGGCTCGTGGGTCCATGGCTCTGAGGAGCAACCTTGAGCTCCGCTACCACGTTAAAACCCAAACGCGTCTTGACGCACACTTAAAGGGTTAGTACAAAGAAGTAGAGGCAAGTCCTAAGGACTTCTGCGGCTTCTCTGCACTGGCTCTGTCACTTACACCCTATGGTGTTCCCAAAAAACAGTGAAAGACATCCGAAACAAGCTGATGAACAACATGCTTCAGGATAAACTTCTGGAATCACCGCTTTGCACAAAACTCGTGAGGAAACTCCGGTTGGACACGCTTCTCAAGGTAAACAACTTTCACGTGGAGGTGAAACGGGAAGCGCAAGCACAGCGACCGACAGACAACTTTTCCCTACCGCTCACTACTACACCTAAGGTCTCCTAGGGGTTTCCTAAAGTTCAAAAAAGGAGAAACAGAAAACGTTCCTGACCTTGGCGAGACTCGGAGGCACCACGTCAAGGATTGAAAATCAACTATGCACATTCAGGTACATTTTTCTGCCCCTCAGCTTGGTCTTAGAACCAGAGGCAGAAGGTCGGCTGACTCTGCTGAAGAAGTTCCGGAAGAACGTGCTAAACCAGAGCGTGGAGTCGCTGGAGCCATGGCCAGGTGGACAGCAAGGCCGTGCGCCTGAGTTTTCCAGAAGTCAGCACCTCCACCCAAATGGCCACCAGCCATTGGGTTTTCCATATTTTTGTCATCAAGTGATGCAAGAACGTCCAGTCGCGCGTGACGTTTTTCAGTTGCAAGGAGCCTTGCTTCTCCACACATGGGCAACCTCCGCTTATGCATCTGCCTCCGCTCTGTTGGTTTTTTTGCGGCATGCCGGTTGACAAGCGCACAAGACCCAGCTTCCCAAAAGAGCTCATTTACCTCACTAAGTGGTTGGCAGCTGAGAAAACCATCCTGATGCAAGCGATTGCCTTAGACAAGGCAAAGGCAGATGCCCTGAGAGAGCGAACCAAAGCTGCTGCTGAGAAAGAACAAGGCCTATACTGAGACAAACAAACACCTTGAGAACAAGAACACTAAGACTGCTGCTGAGGCTTACAAGAAGGCCCTAAAGATGTTCACCTACAATGATCTCAGCAAGAAGTCCTACCAGTTCATCCTCTCCCTCAGGAATTCTCTTTGCATCTGCAGCCGATGTCGGTGGCAGACTTGCCTGAGCTGCGATTCCAACAAGGCCCTGAGGTACTAAGAATTTCCAACAGACAGCTTGCCTGTGGAAGTGACAGACATGAGAGAACAGAGGGGGGCCACTCAAGCGAAGCCAAAATTGCTGAGCTTGTTCGACCCCACATTTGGAGCCGCGTGTGCTGCAGTTGGTCCGCACCGAAAGTGGACGTCGGCGGCACTGGTGGCCGAACACGTTCCAGGCACAGCAGCAAGAACACTTCCACCTTTGAGCTGCAGGCGGACTCATGGGACAAACAGGATCTGGTCCAAACAGGTCAATGTCGATGCTTTCTCAGGCACAGGTATCTTCTGGGAGAACTCTCAACTCCAACCTTGCACAGGCGAGGCCGTGGCGCTTCACAGCTCTCAGAAGTCCACTGACAAGAAAAACAGAGTGCGCAGCACTCGATCTTTTTCTTGAGCTAAAAACATTCGTAGCAAAAAAAGAGACGAGACAAAACGAGTGCGGTCACTAACCTGATTCAAAAGCAGTTCTTCCATTTGAGGCAGACCGAAAAACCTGTGTTGCGGAGGCGGCAGCGGCACGGATCTGTGTTGCGCAGAGATGTGGATTTGCTGAGCAACAAAGTCGGTTGGAGCGCCTGCTGCGAGCGATCTTTTTTTTGTCGGTTTGTGACAGCGGATGCAACCATCCTGCGCAAAGACACACGCAACCATGAAGCAAAAAAAGACTCGATTTGACGATGGAACTGACTCAGAGAGCAAAAAGAAATTGAAGCAGAGGTGCAATCTCCGAGAACAGCGAAAAGTGCAGTTCGGTCTTTTGAGGGAACGCAACCACTGGTCTAGCAACAGCAAATGCAATCAGAAGCAAGACAGAGGCAAAGAATGTTGCAAATGGATCTCTGCTAAAAGAGCAAAAAAAATCTGGCGAGAGCCAGATGAGCCCATGTCGTGCATGAGGGGTTTTGGAGTTAAGCACCGTGCACAAATTCCGAACCGTCAGCCACACCTCTCGATACCATAACTCTACACAGCTCAAGAAGTCCTGTTCAGATCTGGTGGAGATACCTTCCAGAAAATTCCGCCGCTCTTGTATGATCTGTTCCGGCCCACCTTCTCGATACCATAACTCTGCATGGCTTGATCTGCTCTGTTCAGAAATGCTAGAGTCACCTCTGGCAAAAATTCCCTGTCTTTGTACGATCTCAAAGCTGCACAGTTATGGGGCTGTCGGGCGACCCCATTTTAAGGCCCGCAAAACACAAGCAATTCTGGCTTCGCGAGGTCGGCCCTCCACAGTTGCATTCCGCTGGCTGCAGCACTATTAAGGGCGAGCAACACAGCTGCTTTGGACAAGTTCCGACCTTCCAAACGGTCCTCCACCAGACGCTCCCCAAAGTCAATACAAGCAATGACATGCGCAGCTGACGAGATTCAGCCGCTGTGGGTGCAGGAATCAAACTTGCGACCCCAAAAATGGGGCCGTCTCGCGGCCCCAGAAAAGGAGCCGCGAAATCCAGTCAACCTCCTTCAACATATTTTGACTGGCAACCAGAGGACCCCAAAATCGGGGCCGCTTGGCGGCCCCTATTTTGGGGTCGCGAATTCCTCATTTTGGGGCCCAAGCCCAAGCCCGTGCGTTCCACACTGCTACATCAAGGCGACTCGCCCACAGGCAGGCATCCAGTGTGGAAAAATCGTTCTCCAACAAGAATTTCCAACAGACAGCTTGCCTGTGGAAGTGATAGACATGAGAGAACAGAGGGGGGCCACTCAAGCGAAGCCAAAATTGCTAAGCTTGTTCGACCCCACATTTGGAGCCGCGTGTGCTGCAGTTGGTCCGCACCGAAAGTGGACGTCGGCGGCACTGGTGGCCGAACACGTTCCAGACACAGCAGCCAGAACACTTCCACCTTTGAGCTGCAGGCGGACTCATGGGACAAACAGGATCTGGTCCAAACAGGTCAATGTCGATGCTTTCTCAGGCACAGGTACCTTCTGGGAGAACTCTCAACTCCAACCTTGCACAGGCGAGGCCGTGGCGCTTCACAGCTCTCAGAAGTCCACTAACAAGAAAAACAGAGTGCGCAGCACTCGATCTTTTTCTTGAGCTAAAAACATTCGAAGCAAAACGAAACGAGACAAAACGAGTGCGGTCACTAACCTGATTCAAAAGCAGTTCTTCCATTTGAGGCAGACCGAAAAACCTGTGTTGCGGGAGCGGCAGCGGCACGGGTCTGTGTTGCGCAGAGATGTGGATTTGCTGAGCAACAAAGTCGGTTGGAGCGCCTGCTGCGAGCGATCTTTTTTTTGTCGGTTTGTGACAGCGGATGCAACCATCCTGCGCAAAGACACACGCAACCATGAAGCAAAAAAGACCCGATTTGACGATGGAACTGACTCAGAGAGCAAAAAGAAATTGAAGCAGAGGTGCAATCTCCGAGAACAGCGAAAAGTGCAGTTCGGTCTTTTGAGGGAACGCAACCACTGGTCTAGCAACAGCAAATGCAATCAGAAGCAAGGCAGAGGCAAAGAATGTTGCAAATGGGTCTCTGCTAAAAGAGCAAAAAAAATCTGGCGAGAGCCAGGTGAGCCCATGTCGTGCATGAGGGGTTTTGGAGTTAAGCACCGTGCACAAATTCCGAACCGTCAGCCACACCTCTCGATACCATAACTCTACACAGCTCAAGAAGTCCTGTTCAGATCTGGTGGAGATACCTTCCAGAAAATTCCGCCGCTCTTGTATGATCTGTTCCGGCCCACCTTCTCGATACCATAACTCTGCATGGCTTGATCTGCTCTGTTCAGAAATGCTAGAGTCACCTCTGGCAAAAATTCCCTGTCTTTGTACGATCTCAAAGCTGCACAGTTATGGGGCTGTCGGGCGACCCCATTTTAAGGCCCGCAAAACACAAGCAATTCTGGCTTCGCGAGGTCGGCCCTCCACAGTTGCATTCCGCTGGCTGCAGCACTATTAAGGGCGAGCAACACAGCTGCTTTGGACAAGTTCCGACCTTCCAAACGGTCCTCCACCAGACGCTCCCCAAAGTCAATACAATCAATGACATGCGCAGCTGACGAGATTCAGCCGCTGTGGGTGCAGGAATCAAACTTGCGACCCCAAAAATGGGGCCGTCTCGCGGCCCCAGAAAAGGAGCCGCGAAATCCAGTCAACCTCCTTCAACATATTTTGACTGGCAACCAGAGGACCCCAAAATCGGGGCCGCTTGGCGGCCCCTATTTTGGGGTCGCGAATTCCTCATTTTGGGGCCCAAGCCCAAGCCCGTGCGTTCCACACTGCTACATCAAGGCGACTCGCCCACAGGCAGGCATCCAGTGTGGAAAAATCGTTCTCCAACAAGAATTTCCAACAGACAGCTTGCCTGTGGAAGTGACAGACCACTCAAGCGAAGCCAAAATTGCTAAGCTTGTTCGACCCCACATTTGGAGCCGCGTGTGCTGCAGTTGGTCGCACCGAAAGTGGACGTCGGCGGCACTGGTGGCCGAACACGTTCCAGACACAGCAGCCAGAACACTTCCACCTTTGAGCTGCAGGCGGACTCATGGGACAAACAGGATCTGGTCCAAACAGGTCAAAGTGATGCTTTCTCAGGCACAGGTACCTTCTGGGAGAACTCTCAACTCGAACCTTGCACAGGCGAGGCCGTGGCGCTTCACAGCTCTCAGAAGTCCACTAACAAGAAAAACAGAGTGCGCAGCACTCGATCTTTTTCTTGAGCTAAAAACATTCGAAGCAAAACGAAACGAGACAAAACGAGTGCGGTCACTAACCTGATTCAAAAGCAGTTCTTCCATTTGAGGCAGACCGAAAAACCTGTGTTGCGGGAGCGGCAGCGGCACGGGTCTGTGTTGCGCAGAGATGTGGATTTGCTGAGCAACAAAGTCGGTTGGAGCGCCTGCTGCGAGCGATCTTTTTTTTGTCGGTTTGTGACAGCGGATGCAACCATCCTGCGCAAAGACACACGCAACCATGAAGCAAAAAAGACCCGATTTGACGATGGAACTGACTCAGAGAGCAAAAAGAAATTGAAGCAGAGGTGCAATCTCCGAGAACAGCGAAAAGTGCAGTTCGGTCTTTTGAGGGAACGCAACCACTGGTCTAGCAACAGCAAATGCAATCAGAAGCAAGGCAGAGGCAAAGAATGTTGCAAATGGGTCTCTGCTAAAAGAGCAAAAAAAATCTGGCGAGAGCCAGGTGAGCCCATGTCGTGCATGAGGGGTTTTGGAGTTAAGCACCGTGCACAAATTCCGAACCGTCAGCCACACCTCTCGATACCATAACTCTACACAGCTCAAGAAGTCCTGTTCAGATCTGGTGGAGATACCTTCCAGAAAATTCCGCCGCTCTTGTATGATCTGTTCCGGCCCACCTTCTCGATACCATAACTCTGCATGGCTTGATCTGCTCTGTTCAGAAATGCTAGAGTCACCTCTGGCAAAAATTCCTGTCTTTGTACGATCTCAAAGCTGCACAGTTATGGGGCTGTCGGGCGACCCCATTTTAAGGCCCGCAAAACACAAGCAATTCTGGCTTCGCGAGGTCGGCCCTCCACAGTTGCATTCCGCTGGCTGCAGCACTATTAAGGAGCAACACAGCTGCTTTGGACAAGTTCCGACCTTCCAAACGGTCCTCCACCAGACGCTCCCCAAAGTCAATACAATCAATGACATGCGCAGCTGACGAGATTCAGCCGCTGTGGGTGCAGGAATCAAACTTGCGACCCCAAAAATGGGGCCGTCTCGCGGCCCCAGAAAAGGAGCCGCGAAATCCAGTCAACCTCCTTCAACATATTTTGACTGGCAACCAGAGGACCCCAAAATCGGGGCCGCTTGGCGGCCCCTATTTTGGGGTCGCGAATTCCTCATTTTGGGGCCCAAGCCCAAGCCCGTGCGTTCCACACTGCTACATCAAGGCGACTCGCCCACAGGCAGGCATCCAGTGTGGAAAAATCGTTCTCCAACAAGAATTTCCAACAGACAGCTTGCCTGTGGAAGTGACAGACATGAGAGAACAGAGGGGGGCCACTCAAGCGAAGCCAAAATTGCTAAGCTTGTTCGACCCCACATTTGGAGCCGCGTGTGCTGCAGTTGGTCGCACCGAAAGTGGACGTCGGCGGCACTGGTGGCCGAACACGTTCCAGACACAGCAGCCAGAACACTTCCACCTTTGAGCTGCAGGCGGACTCATGGGACAAACAGGATCTGGTCCAAACAGGTCAATGTCGATGCTTTCTCAGGCACAGGTACCTTCTGGGAGAACTCTCAACTCCAACCTTGCACAGGCGAGGCCGTGGCGCTTCACAGCTCTCAGAAGTCCACTGACAAGAAAAACAGAGTGCGCAGCACTCGATCTTTTTCTTGAGCTAAAAACATTCGTAGCAAAAAAAGAGACGAGACAAAACGAGTGCGGTCACTAACCTGATTCAAAAGCAGTTCTTCCATTTGAGGCAGACCGAAAAACCTGTGTTGCGGAGGCGGCAGCGGCACGGATCTGTGTTGCGCAGAGATGTGGATTTGCTGAGCAACAAGTCGGTTGGAGCGCCTGCTGCGAGCGATCTTTTTTTTGTCGGTTTGTGACAGCGGATGCAACCATCCTGCGCAAAGACACACGCAACCATGAAGCAAAAAAGACACGATTTGACGATGGAACTGACTCAGAGAGCAAAAAGAAATTGAAGCAGAGGTGCAATCTCCGCGAACAGCGAAAAGTGCAGTTCGGTCTTTTGAGGGAACGCAACCACTGGTCTAGCAACAGCAAATGCAATCAGAAGCAAGGCAGAGGCAAAGAATGTTGCAAATGGGTCTCTGCTAAAAGAGCAAAAAAAATCTGGCGAGAGCCAGATGAGCCCATGTCGTGCATGAGGGGTTTTGGAGTTAAGCACCGTGCACAAATTCCGAACCGTCAGCCACACCTCTCGATACCATAACTCTACACAGCTCAAGAAGTCCTGTTCAGATCTGGTGGAGATACCTTCCAGAAAATGCCGCCGCTCTTGTATGATCTGTTCCGGCCCACCTTCTCGATACCATAACTCTGCATGGCTTGATCTGCTCTGTTCAGAAATGCTAGAGTCACCTCTGGCAAAAATTCCCTGTCTTTGTACGATCTCAAAGCTGCACAGTTACGGGGCTGTCGGGCGACCCCATTTTAAGGCCCGCAAAACACAAGCAATTCTGGCTTCGCGAGGTCGGCCCTCCACAGTTGCATTCCGCTGGCTGCAGCACTATTAAGGGCGAGCACACAGCTGCTTTGGACAAGTTCCGACCTTCCAAACGGTCCTCCACCAGGCGCTCCCCAAAGTCATTACAATCAATGACATGCGCAGCTGACGAGATTCAGCCGCTGTGGGTGCAGGAATCAAACTTGCGACCCCAAAAATGGGGCCGTCTTGCGACCCCAGAAAAGGAGCCGCGAAATCCAGTCAACCTCCTTCAACATATTTTGACTGCCAACCAGAGGACCCCAAAATCGGGGCCGCTTGGCGGCCCCTATTTTGGGGTCACGAATTCCATTTTGGGGCCCAAGTCCAAGCCCGTGCGTTCCACACTGCTACATCAAGGCGACTCGTCCACAGGCAGGCATCCAGTGTGGAAAAATCGTTCTCCAACAAGAATTTCCAACAGACAGCTTGCCTGTGGAAGTGACAGACATGAGAGAACAGAGGGGGGCCACTCAAGCGAAGCCAAAATTGCTGAGCTTGTTCGACCCCACATTTGGAGCCGCGTGTGCTGCAGTTGGTCCGCACCGAAAGTGGACGTCGGCGGCACTGGTGGCCGAACACGTTCCAGGCACAGCAGCAAGAACACTTCCACCTTTGAGCTGCAGGCGGACTCATGGGACAAACAGGATCTGGTCCAAACAAGTCAATGTCGATGCTTTCTCAGGCACAGGTATCTTCTGGGAGAACTCTCAACTCCAACCTTGCACAGGCGAGGCCGTGGCGCTTCACAGCTTTCAGAAGTCCACTGACAAGAAAAACAGAGTGCGCAGCACTCGATCTTTTTCTTGAGCTAAAAACATTCGTAGCAAAAAAAGAGACGAGACAAAACGAGTGCGGTCACTAACCTGATTCAAAAAGCAGTTCTTCCATTTGAGGCAGACCGAAAAACCTGTGTTGCGGAGGCGGCAGCAGCACGGATCTGTGTTGCGCAGAGATGTGGATTTCCTGAGCAACAAGTCGGTTGGAGCGCCTGCTGTGAGCGATCTTTTTTTTGTCGGTTTGTGACAGCGGATGCAACCATCCTGCGCAAAGCACACGCAACCATGAAGCAAAAAAGACCCGATTTGACGATGGAACTGACTCAGAGAGCAAAAAGAAATTGAAGCAGAGGTGCAATCTCCGAGAACAGCGAAAAGTGCAGTTCGATCTTTTGAGGGAACGCAACCACTGGTCTCGCAACAGCAAATGCAATCAGAAGCAAGACAGAGGCAAAGAATGTTGCAAATGGATCTCTGCTAAAAGAGCAAAAAAAAAATCTGGCGAGAGCCAGATGAGTCCACGTCGTGCATGAGGAGTTTTGGAGTTAAGCACCGTGCACAAATTCCGAACTGTCAGCCACACCTCTCGACACATAACTCCACACAGCTCAAGAAGTCCTGTTCAGATCTGGTGGAGGTACCTTCCAGAAAATTCCGCTGCTCTTGTATGACTCAGGTTCAGAAATGCTAGAGTCACCTCTGGCAAAAATTCCCTGTCTTTGTACGATCTCAGCTGCACAGTTATCAGGCTGTCGGCGACCCATTTTCAGGCGCAAAACACAAGCAATTCTGGCTTCGCGGGGTCGGCCCTCCACAGTACGTCCTCAGAGAAGCCTGGGCAGCTCTGATGGTGCCTTACATCGCTGCGCAGGGCAGTCCTTGCTCTCGGCGCACACGCGAGTCTGTGGGAGTCGTTTTTGTGACGGAGCCACCAACGCGCACGGATTCTGGCAAAGTAGCTGCCGAAGTTGTTCCACTCCTTGCAGAAGTGTCGGTCCTGCAGCAGCCTTACTGGCATCCCGATGCAGGGCTGCTTTTACGCTCTTGCTGCTCTGAGGAAGCTCCCTTCTCTACACTTGCTTCATGAATTAGAGTCTGTCGGGCAGGAATCAGACAAACCTGAAGCCGGCCACGCATCGGGAAATCTCAGACAGATTCTGAGAAATGCAGCCGGACCAGAAAAAACGCATCAATAGACCAGCGACCCTTGAGGATCATACCTCAGAGACATTGGAGGAGGGAAACCTTTTGCTGTGTTCTGAGAAAAAGTGTCTGAGAACCTTGATGCCTGAAGTTTCGTCCTCAGGAATCAGACAAACCTGAGCCGGCCACGCATCGGGAAATTTCAGGGGAAACCTGAGAGCTTGGGTGGCCTGGAACCTGGAAAGGATGCCTGAGGAGGCCTTCCGGTATGGTTTCGTCCTCAGGAATCAGACAAATCTGAAGCCGGTCTCTGTCACGGATGCCTTTTTAAGAGTACTTCTCACAGGGTGTGTCTTTTTACGGATGCCTTTTTAAAAGTGCCTCTCACAGGGTGTCTCTGTCACGGATGTCTTCACGGGTGCCTCTCACAGTGGGTGCCTTTCACGGATGTTTTTTCAAGGGTGCCTCTCAGAGTGTGCCTTTCACGGATGCCTTTTCAAAGAGTGACTCACACATGTTCCTTTCACAGATACCTTTCCAGAGTACTTCTCACAGGGTGTCCCGTTACGGATGGCTTTCAAGGGTGCTTTTTTTGTGCGCATCGGAAGGCAGATTCTGAGACTCCAGCCAGAAAAAACCGCATTAATTAGACCACTGACCCTGAGAAGTTGATTATACACAATTATGTCTTGTAATTGTGGATTTCCGAAACCCTCCGGTAAATAAGAGTTGGTGCGGTGAATAAACCCAAGATCCAAAAGTCGGGTACGGTTTGACATGAGGTCAGATTAGTGGTTTCTGATCCTGGCTGTGGACTTCCGAAGCCTTTTGGAAGCGTAGCAAGCAAGGACCGAGGTTGCTGCCATTGCGCTGCACTTACATTTGGAGGCCTATCTCTACATTCTAAAGTGCAGTCAAATATCCTTGGGGGCGTCGGATTTGTCACAACAGTTTTGGGTGTATTAAACTAATACAAGCCTATGCTACAAGGACATATGGATGTCGATAAACCCTGGTGTAGGGCTTTTGGGCTGGGTTCATGGTTTAGGAAGTTTAAGGTTAAAGGCTTCTGGGTTTGGTTGGGACTTCTAGCTTCTGGACCTGCTGAGTCTGCTGGAGCTAGCCTTCCTTCATACCTAGCTCGGCAATTAAGTCCAGTGGCTCTGCTTCTGCAACCGGACCGAACCTCAATTACCGAGCTAGCCTGGCCAAGCGGGCCGGAAGCAAGTCGGTAATTAAGCCGGGTGGCTTTGCTGCCGGGCCGGACCTCAATTACCAAGCTAGCTCGGTAACTAAGCCCGGCGGCCCGACAACTACCATTGAGCAACTGGTTTTGCTAATTCCTGGGCCTCCGGGCTTAAGTACCAGGCTCCGGGCTTAACTTCCGAGCTAGCTCGCCATAAAGGTTTTCGCAGCAGGATTCGAGCCAGAAAGTAGCGTCGAACCCCTGAATTCAGGGGTCCGGCGCTACTTTCTGGCCCGATTCACGCTGCAAAAGGCTTAATTACCGAGCTAGCTCGGTAATTAAGTCCGGAGCTCGGCAATTCAGCCCGGAGGCTCGGGAATTAGCAGAAACAGTGACTCAATGGTAGTTGTCGGGCCGCCGGGCTTGATTACCGAGCTAGCTCGGTAATTGAGGTCCGGCCCGGCAGCAGAGCCACCCGGCTTAATAATTACCGAGCTAGCTCGGTAATTAAGGTCCGGCCGGTTGCGGAAGCAGAGCCACCGGGCTTAATTACCGAGCTAGCTCGGTAATTAAGCTCCGGCCCGGTTGCGGCAGCAGCGGCTTAATTACCGAGCTAGCTCGGTAATTAAGGTCCGGCCCGCTTGCGGCAGCAGAGCCGCCGGGCTTGATTACCGAGCTAGCTCGGTAGTCTAGGTCCGGCCCGGTTGCGGCAGCAAAGCCACCGGGCTTAATTTCCGAGCTGGGGATGAAGGGAAGGTCCAGACGCCAGAAGCCCAAACTAAACCATAAACCCTAGCCGCCCGAGCCCTAAACTCCTAAGCCTAAACCCCAAACCCAGAAGTGTTTAACCTTAAACTCCCTAAACCATAAGCCCAGCCCAAAAGCTCCAAACCAGGGTTTCTCAATATCCCTATGTCCTTATAACATTGGCTTCTAGTATCAGTATGATATCCAAAACTGTTGTGACACACCCAACGACCCCAGCGATCTTTGACTGCACCCTTTCATGTAGGGATAGGCAGCCAAAGGTAAGTGCGGCACAATTCCCGCAACCTCACTCCTTAATTACTGCGCTCAAAGGGGTGTTTCGGAAATCTTTCAATTAATTGATTAATTTATTATAATTCATCACCTAGTTAATTAGTTCATTAATTAATTAGTTACTTATTACGAGTTGATTATATGCCCTCAGTAATTAATGAAGTATACTTACAAATCTCAATAATTAATTATATGATATGCCTTCAGTCTCCTTCTCTCGTCTGAGTCAAGCTCCTAGAGGAAGCAAACCAGCCCGAGTTTCTTTGCAGGAGCTGAGGAGGAGCCTAATAAGGATGCTCCCAAGACGATGAAGGTCATCCCTGAGGAAACACCCTCAGAGGCTGCAGGCAGCTCTTCAGGCTGGCTTGGGCCCTAAGCCCTCATGAAACCCTAAACTTAAACTCCTAAACCTGCCAGGCAAGCCTGAGAAGAAGAAGAAGAAGCCCTCAGCCGAGGCTTCAGGCTGGCTTGGGGTCTGCAGTTTTCCTTAAGTTTCTAGCCTAAGCCTAAGAGCTCCTGCCCCCGGCCAGGAACTGCGACTGAGGCAGCTGAGCCGACTGAGGAGGCTAAGCCTGAGCCGAAGGCTGCTCCCAAGAAGGGTGCCAAGGCGGCCCCTAAGGAAGCTTGAGCTTCCTGTTTTTGGATCCTCAGCACTTGCACCTGAGGGCCTCCTTTTAGGGTTGGGGTTTAAAGCTCGGGTTTAGTGTCCTTAATTAGTTTAGTGTTTTCCTAATTAGGTGGTTAACTAAGTAACTAAATGCCCCTAAGTAGTCAAAGAGCCGCTGATTAACTTAGATCACCTTACCTCAGGGTCCATCAAGCTGAGGTTTTAATTCACTGTCGCAGGGAATCTTCAGAATGTCCTGAGACCTGCACAGAAAGACTAAGAGCACCATTCTGCTCAGGTTCGACCTTCGACCTGAGCCTGCCGTGCCTCAGAAAAAGGTTGGAGTTCTCAGCGCCAAGACCCAAACCTTAGGTAAACCCCACCTACAACCCGAGCCTCCCTCACCCCTTAGTAAGCCTCAAACCCCTTAGAAAGCCTAAAAAACCTTGAGATTCCTGTCCTGAACCTTAGGAAAGCCCTTCTTAGCCCCTTAGAAAGCCTCGAAAACCTTGAGATTCCTATCCTGTAACCTTAGGAAAGCCCTCCTAATCCCCTTAGTAAGCCTAGAAAACCTTAGGAAAGCTTTCTTAACCCCTCAGCAAGCAAGGAAAGCCCTTCTTAACCCCTTAGTAAGCCTACAAAACCTTCAGATTCCTATCCTGCAACCTTAGGAAAGCCTTCCTAATCCCCTTAATAGGCCTAGGAAACCTTTGGAAAGCCTTCCTAACCCCGATGCCTGTCCTGAACCTTAAGAAAGCCCTTCCTAAACCCCTTAGTAAGCCTAGAAAACCTTGAGATTCCTGTCCTGAACCTTAGGAAAGCCCTTCCTAACCCCTTAGTAAGCCTAGAAAACCTTAGGAAAGCCTTCTTAACCCTTCAGCAAGCAAGGAAAGCCCTTCTTAGCCCCTTAGAAAGCATCGAAAACCTTGAGATTCCTATCCTGTAACCTGAGGAAAGCCCTCCTAATCCCCTTAGTAAGATTAGAAAACCTTGGAAAGCCTTCTTAACCCCTCAGCAAGCAAGGAAAGCCCTTCTTAGCCCCTTAGTAAGCCTACAAAACCTTGAGATTCCTATCCTGCCATCTTAGGAAAGTCCTCCCAAACCCCTTAGTAAGCCTAGAAAAAGCCTCAGGAATAGGTGGGTCTGGGCGTCAGGAGGTGGGTTTTCGGGGTTTTAGGGTTGGGTTTCAGTTCAGGAAGGGGGTCGAGGGTTTGGGTTTTAGGCTTAAATATGCCTAGTTTAGGTCTTCAGGGCCAGGGTTTTAGGGTTTGGGTGGGGGCTTCAGGTGTTAGGCTTAAGCATGCCTAGTTTAGGTCTTCAGGGCCAGGATTTTAGGGTTTGGGTAGGGGCTTCAGGTCGTGGCTGCCTTAAGATTGACCATCAGCAGACAGCACAGCCCCACCACCGCAAAATCCCCCCAGCCAAAAAAAAACGCATTAATTAGTCCCCCAAAAATTTTACTCGGATTCGGAATTAGCACCGAAAAAAAAGCATTTAAAGGAGCCTATATTCCTAAACCGACACCCCTGTGCGCGCTGCGCGGCGCGCAGAAAAATTAGGCACCTTTTAGGCACCTTTTGGGCACCTTTTGGGCACCTCACATCAGCCCTCCGTAGACCTGCGACTCGCTGGTGTTCCTCCCAGCGGCCACGTCCCGCGCCATGCGCTGAACGCCTGCGCGCTCCGCGGGGCGGGGGCGTAGCGCGAGGCGTGTTTGGCGTTTCCAAGCAGAGCACGCAGGTGGTCGGCAATCGGGTCGAGACGCAGGTGACGCTAAGCCGACCCCTGGGCGTCCTGCGGGGCGTGTCCTTCCAGCTCTTCAGGGGCTCCGAGATTCTGCGCCTTCGAGCAGCGGGACGACAGGCTCTGCGTGGTGCGCCAGCTCTCGGAGCTGCTGCGGCTGCCCTTCGAGGAGGTCTACAGCGGCTTCGACGCCATTTGCCCTCGGGGCTGGCAGAGGAAGGGCGTCACGGGCTGGCAGGCAGATCCGCGAGTTCTGCGAGTGGCGCAAGTCACCCCTCTTCATCGTCAACTGCCGAGGGCAGCTGCTGGACTGCTACGAGCCCCTCGACAGGGAGCACCGACCGGTGGCCTGCTGCATCTACCGCGACCACGCTTTTTTTTTCGGAGCGCGCGCGCCGTGGCCTCCTGCGGCGGCGAGCCGCGGGACCAGCCTAGCTACCGGGGCGAGCGGCGGGACTCCACCACACCCCTCTTCCGGCACTGGAAGGAGTGGCAGGAAGACAGAGCTGGAGCCCAGGCACTTCTGAACCAAGAACCTGCAGCTGGCGCGGTCCCGGCTGTTGGGCCAGGGACACCACTGGTGTCACACCAGCCCAAGGTCGCCATGCGCTGCCAAGTGCCACGCCTCGAAGACCTTCCTGGAGTGCTCCCACGCCACGAGCCTGGAGAGCAGGTTCTGCCGCCACGTGATCGAGAACTACGCTTGCTCGCCTCGGGTCTGCAGGCTTTCGAAGTGCGACCCCGACAGGGTCTGCCACGGCGTGGACGTGGTGCGGTGCCGCAAGAATGCGCTCGCGAACGCCCCCTTCCCTCTGCCCGTCTTCTGTCGCCTCGACAACATCCGAAAGGCCGAGGAGGGGAAGCTGACCTTCGTCAGTTCGTCAGGAAGCGGGAGGACCGACGCTCGCCCTTGGCGGGGAGGCTGCCCTACGTGGGCCCGGGCTGGTACGGGAAGCCTGCCATGCCTTGATGCTCGACGCGGGCCTTGCCACGGGCCGACTTCGAGTGGTCCCTGAACGCCACGGCGCACGTCCCGGCGAGACTGCCTGGAGCACATGGCGAAGCTCTCCATCAACGCCCTGATCGGGCTGTGGGCTCGCTCCAAGGACGTCTTCTACTCCATGAGAACCAGCAACCACGAGGTGGACGGGCGGGGGTGTCACGGAGAAGCCACTACGACCACGTCTACGCCACCGAGCTCTTCAGCAACCACTCCATGAGGCCGGCGCACGACTTCGTCATGTAGTCCACATTTGGTCAAGCTTTCGCCAGTGCGCAGCACGCAGCGTACCTGCGAGGTTACACATGCACGTCCGACGGCTTTGGCTCCGATAGGAGCACGTGGAGCTCGCCCGGATCCACCGCGCCCTCCGCCAAAAACCGTCTCGCTACCTCGTGGCGGTGAAGACGGACTGCCTGGTCTATCAGAACCTGCCGAAAAAGTTTCTGAAGCAGGTGGAGGCGTTGGTGAGGCGCCGGCACCGGGACTGCACGCCGAAGTATCGCTTGGAGGAGGTGAAATGCTTGGAGGGGGAGTACAGCGAGAGCCGAGTCGCCGGCGCAGCAAGGCTCCTGTGGCCCACTGCCTGGCGGGGAAGAGCCTGTGTCCGGCATGCCGGGCACCGGGAAAACGCACCTCGCGAAGCGCATCGTCACGGAGCTCTCGGAGCTCGGCGAGGGCGTCGTGCTCATCTCGAAGACGCACCCGCTGCTCCCTGGACTGGCTGGTGACGTCGGGTTGTTGGCCGACATCGCACAGCTCTCGACGAACCGCGACGTGAGGTTCCTGTTGCTGGGAGATTTCAGGCAGCTGCCGGCGGTGCAGGACGTGCTTGGGAGCCTCAAAGAGTCCCAGCCGCTCCACGACCTGGCCGGCGGCTGCGTGCACGAGCTCACGGATGAGCCGGAGCAGGAGCTGTTCCCGAGGCGCGGGTTGCCGGACACCTGCCTGGTGATCTCCCACGCCCACAGGATCGCTATCAACGACCGAGAACCGCAGGCTGGCGCCGTCGGACACCGTGCTGCTGTCCGCGAAATGGGGGGGGTTTGTGCTGGACGACGGGCAGAGCTTCTCGGGAGCCAAGCTTCACGCGGCTCTGCCACGCCATCACCTCCTACGCGAGCTGCCGGGGGCTCACGCTCCGAGGGCGCGCACTTTTCCGTGAAGCACCTCTACGTCGGGGCGTCGCGGGCCACGAGCGCGGAGCTGCTCAGCGTGTGCTGATTCGAGGGAGGCCGAGGGTATCCGCCCAGGCACACAGGCCTGGCGGTTCGGAACTGGCGCGGAGAGTCATCAGGGGTCCCGGCAAACTTGAGGTTAGCCCTAAAACAGTCGGGCAACCCCCTCGTCTCCGCTGGACCGCCGTGCCGCTTCCCGGAGCCTTTCGCCCGAAGGTCGGTCATCGGCACCGAGTCCCGGCTCAGCGTGCCCACTATAGGTTAGGAATAGAGTAGACGGCGGCGGCGGGTGCGACGGCGGAGGGACGGCGGGCGCGCGGCGCGAGGTGCGCGGCGCGCAGTGCGCGGGTGCCCAAAAAGTGCTTAAAGGGTGCCTAATTTTTTTGCGCGGCGCGCAGCGCGCTGGTAAAAGGTGCCTAATTTTTTTTGCGCGGCGCGCAGCGCGCGGGTGCCCAAAAGGTGCCTAAAAGGCGCCGAAGTTTCGCGACGCGCGGAGTTGCGGGCACGCGGGGCGGAAAGCGCACCTCTCTCTTAGAGTCTCCAACCGAACCCACGTCACAACACAGTTGAGAGGATCGTGATTCGAAAATTCTGCGTGGGCCTCGTAGGCCTCATCGGCTCTAAACTGCAACGTAGTGGAGTTTCGACCCTCAGCGGAGCACTGCTCCTGGCGATTTCACGGCCCGAAATCTGCTCGTACTCGGAAGTCGAACAGAGTGCAGGCGAGTCCACAGGCCTGCACTCTGTTCGACTTCCGAGTACGAGCAGATTTCGGGCCGTGAAATCGCCAGGAGCAGTGCTCCGCTGAGGGTCGAAACTCCACTACGTTGCAGTTTAGAGCCGATGAGGCCTACGAGGCCCACGCAGAATTTTCGAATCACGATCCTCTCAACTGTGTTGTGACGTGGGTTGGAGACTCTACTCTAAGAGAGAGGCCACAGGCCAGTTTAACTGCTTCTTGACTGTTAGGCAGAATTGTTTCTTTGTTTCGTTAACGTTGCTGAGAGCTCAGCCGCCCAGATGCCTTTCAACCGCTGACAATGTGCTTTTATTGTACAAGCCATGATTACGGACTGCAGGATATTCTGCAAGCCATTGCGCGATCCATACTTTGCAGGAAGCGGAACCAATCAATGAGCGAGCAGGTGAATGCAATTAATTCATGCTGAACGACTTTGCCCTCTAAATCTGATGTCGCGCCACCTCGTTTCACTTTGTACAGTTTTTGTTATATTTGTTTGATCTTGTTGTTTCTTACTGGGACCGAGCTGTCACCGAGACCCGCCTACGCCAAAAAAATCGTTGCACGACGTGCCAAAACGTTCGAGTTCTCAAAGAAGCTTTGATGCGATTGTTGCCTTCCGATTCGAGTCACACTGCGGACGTCGAACCGTGTTTTCAACGTCTTTCAGCATGAAGTTGTTTGTTTTTGTTTTGCAAAACAAAACAAGTGCTGGGACATTCTTTGATCTGACACCAGGCCACTGCGGAACGCTATACCATCGCAAGAAGTGGACTTTTCTGTGCTCTGAATGATGAAACATGGCAAGCAACAAGCTAGCGCTTTCTGCGTGAGTTGGATGTACGCACACTCCTCTAAGCTCTTGGAATCCATGTCATTGGAATGTGTGTCCTGGCCATTCGACCGTGCGGCGTACTCCACTTCGATGGCTGAGAAGCTGATTTATGCTCGCTCTTTCTGCAATTTGGAGCGTAGACCACCGACACAGTCTCATGGAACTCGTTTACTTCTTTGATGTGCTTTCTCGGATGCGCTGAATGGGGTGTAACCACTGGTTCCAGGCTCTCTTGGCTTTATTGACGCTGGCAGGAACGCAATTGCCCTTTTTCCGCTGAGTCCATCGCTTCTTCTACAGTTGTGTCCCAGCCACCAAAGGCGATCAATGCACATGTGGACCATTGCGCGTCTTGACTTTGGGAACGAAGCCATGCCTTGTGCTTTGCCATTGCGCAACCCAGGATCACGGGGAGTGGGACCAGTGAGCGCGGATCTGAACGACTTTGCCGATCTGTGTCGCAGCCACCTTTTTTCACTTTGTACAGGTGTCAGTTTTCTCTTTTTATTACTTTCTTGTTTCTTCTGGGGACGGAGCGCAGCAGGCCCAGTCACGTCAAAAAACTTCCGCTCACGTGATAGATCTCAGTGTCTGCAGATGTGGAAGAGGCTCCAAACTTCAGACTGCTTCTATTGACAGCAGTCTTGAACTTGCACTTCCGCAGGGTCCTGCTTGCCGGTTCTGTTTCACGCCAAAGATTTTGGAGTTTTCAAAAAATAGAGCTGGCTTCGAACTTTGTGGATCCGACAAACTCTTTCAAAAACCAACTGGTTGCCTTCGATATCACGTGCTAAGTGGGCATCCCTTCAATCTATGAACTTGTCGCTTGAACTGTCTTGCTTCTCAAATTCGCAGCATCTTGTATTGCATCGGTGGTTTGTTGAGATGCCGGCAGAATGCACCGAGCACGGTTAGCATGAAGACTCTCACTTCAAACCTTCAAAATGCAACGAAACAGCGCCGTAGCAGTGCGAAAACAAAGCAAAGTGAATCTTGTGGCTGCCAGCAGCACACGGAAGTTTCTGAGTGGGCATCAGAGCAGACTTGAAGAATTGGCAATGGTGCATCCTCCCGTTTCCTGTGCTTGCACACAATGCATGACCAAGGTTGCAGCTTGAAAGGGCAGACTTGGATTCAAAAGCCGCATACAGTTTAGATTGGAGCTGCCTGTAATTTTTCAAGAAATCATTGCTGCGATTCATGTTGTCTTGCTTGTCATCATGTTGGCATGATTGCTTCTAAAAAATTTGAAAACTCTTTCAAGGCTTTCTTTGCCTTGATGATTCGTCCGCTGTGGACGGTAGAATCGCACGCAAGAGAAAGCAACCAAAGGTCTGGATCATGGACTCCATAGAGCGGTGTGAAACAGCTTTTTGAAAGCTACAAAGATTCATGGTCAACAATATGGCTTACTTGCGTTTTCGCATGACTTCCGCAAGGTCTAAACGCTTTTTCATTGAAAGCGCTTTCTGAAATCCACAAACCCAATTCCAAAAAAGCACCGAACACCGAAGCAAACTCCAACGCTCAAGTCCAAGATCTCAAGCTCCAGAATCCCGAAGGCTCTGAAATTCCACCCAAAATCGCACTTCCTTCGCGTGTTGGGTTTGGAGCTTTGGTGGTTGGGGTTTGGGCTGAACTTGGCAAGTATGGACTGTCATGGCAGTCTCCTGGAGAATTGTCGGCACCTGCCAGCGGTTCCTTTCGAGCTGAGGGAAGGTCTGCTATGGGGTTGTAAGGTCCTGTAAGGTTCATCATGCGTGTCTGACAGGTTTTGAGTTTGTTTCAAACTGTAAACTTCAATGTTGAAGCCTTGGGGAGAACTTCGCTTGCACTTTGGCTTGGATTCTTCAGGCTTTGTAAAATGCCTCAACGCAGGCAAAATAGCTACATGCAAGTTCATCGTAAACAGTATGACATCGTCCTGATCCTGTTCAACCAGGCAGGGGCTGTAGTTTTCTGAAACTCTCATATGTTGAAGGTGGCCCAAGCCAGCGAGCGAGGAAGAGCGAGAGTCAACGCTCCGAGAGCTTCCACACAGCCTCGAGTCCGTCGTCGCAGTCTGTCGTGGGCCTTACTTGGATCTGGTGGTGATGATGTTACTGTTGGGTTTTCCTGGATTGTCTTGATTGTTGAAGTCTTCCAGTCGTGCACGTTGAAGCAGTTGTGTTTATGCTTTTGGATCCGGAGGGGATGCACGTGTGTAACATAAGACGTTGGAAACGATGCATGCTCATAGTTGGTGAGTCAGTCATCATGCAAGGACGGACGATTTGGATCATCTGCTGCTCCAAATGTGAGTTTCCGAAATTAGGGGCACCTTATTTTGGAGTCCATATAATAAGGATCCTATTATTATGACGTGTGTAGAGGCCTGAGAAGAGGTGGTTCGAAATAATTATTTTTAGGGGACAAATAGGAAAAAATTAGGAATTTGGAAAATTTGAGTTTAGGGAAAAATAGGGAAAAATAGGAAAATAACAGGATTGTGTTCAAAACGGTCAATTGTCCATGATTCTGTCGATTTTTGCATCGCCATCCAGGAAATCCTATCGAAATCCCATTACAATCATATTTTCTCCTATTTGTATCCGATTATAGGACAAAAATAGGGGAAAAATGAGTGCAAAATAGGAAATAAATAAGAAAAAAATAAGAATTGTATCCCAAACTAACAATTTTCTATGATTTTGTCGATTTGTGCATTGCAATCCAGGACATCCTTTCGAACTCCTATCAAAATCCCATTTTTATTCTATTTTTATCCTATTATAGGACAAAAATAGGTGAAAAATAAGTGAAAAATAGGAAACACATAGGAAAATAATAGGATTGTGTGCAAAACTGACAATTTTCCATGATTGTGTCGATTTTTGCATCGCAACCCAGGAAATCCTATCAACATCCTATTCTTGAAGAACCAGAATTGCTAAATATATCCTATTTTTCATTTAGAAATAAATATTCATGGATTTGTGACTCTAGCTGGACACTGCTCGTCATAATCCTATTATTTAGGGTAGTATAGTAGGGTCGCCTATTCTTGGAAACATCCAAAAATTTTGGAGCCGAAGCATCCTCCCGAGGCCCCTGCCGCGAGCCTGAGAACTCCGCGTGCGCACGGGCTTTGCATGGTGCAGCGTTTTTTGTCATGTCCGGTGCATCCGGGAATCGGCTTGAACTCCTAGCCACCACTCAGGCTCCCATCTCTGAGAAGCGCGAGAAGCGCAAGAACGCGCGCGAGGACATCCTCTGCGCCCGAAGCCCTGCACCATAATGCATCTCTTGTGATGCATGCTTGCAGGCGGAAGACCGGCGACGGCTGTTGGCCAACGCCTCAATGGTGTCGGTTGCAGGATGTCAACGATGCATCGGCTTAAGCGGGTTTGTGATTCACTACAGGGTAGCGATAGCAATAGCAGTAGTAGCAGTAGAAGCAGTAGCAGTAGTAGCAGTAGTAGCAATAGTAGCAGCAGTAGCAGTGTAGCAGCAGTAGCAGTCGTAGCAGTAGTAGTACTCGTAGTAGTAGTAGTAGTAGTAGTAGTAGTAGTAGTAGTAGTAGTAGTAGTAGTAGTAGTAGTAGGTAGTAGTAGTAGTAGTAGTAGTAGTTGTAGTAGTAGTAGTAGTAGTAGTAGTAATAGTAGTTGTTGTTGTGGCAGTAGTGGTAGTTGTTGTGGCAGTAGTAGTAGTAGTAGTAGTAGTAGTAGTTGTTGTTGTTGTGGCAGTACTGGTAGTTGTTGTGGCAGTAGTAGTAGTAGTAGTAGTAGTAGAGTAGTAGTAGTAGTAGTAGTAGTAGTAGTAGTAGTAGTAGTAGTAGTGGTGGTAGTAGTAGTGGTAGTAGTCGTGGTAGTAGTGGTAGAAGTGGTAGTAGTAGTAGCAGTAGCAGTAGAAATAACAGAAGCAATTATGAATGATTCAGAAATATTAGGGGCAGTATCATGATTTTTAGTATTGAGAGTTAGTAGGCGTACTTTGATTTTTATGATTTTCATTACCGGCAAATTTTTCTTATTGTTGCTATTGCGGGTAGTAGTAATACTGGTAGTAGTACCATTATAGGTAACACAGACAAGGATTGACAATAACAGTATCGATGACAGCAACAGTAATTTTCCTGATAACCGTGCAACACTTCTAATAGCAAGAAAAGCCCTTGTACTAGCAATGGTGATCGTTGTAGTCGCAATGCCAATGTTAGAAGCAGTAGTAGAAGGAATAGTAAGAGTCAGGCTTATGGTAATCGTATCAGTAATAGATAGTCCAAGCTTAGCAATCGGAAAAATCAAAGGAAAAGTTGCACTAATAGATCCGCTAAGGCAGTCAACAGCTGCTTGGCGAACGTAAGCAGTGGTCGCCTCAGCCCGGAGCTGCGATGAGTCAGTGCTTCGCACAGCAACCATTCGAGTTCCTGTCAGGACCGCGCAAGTGCCTGAAGAAAAGTGGAGCATAGCCGTTTGCTTGAGCTCCATCTGAAGAAAGTCAAGCGCACTGCTTCACGCGTCTGGCAACATGCGAGTGCTCATTCGCATGTGGCTCTGTGGCACGTGCCAAAGCCTGTAGTCGTGTTTTGCCTATACTCTTGGTTCCTTTCCTGTAACACTTGTGCACTAATGAAGTTTGAGTTGTACCAGCTCAAACAGCCAAGGCACCGCAGGCACCCATGAAAGATGGGTTTGCAACCACTTCCACAATTTCAAGAATTTCAAGCGCACAGCTTCAAGCGCCTGGCAAAATGCGAGTGCTCATTCGCATGTGGCTTTGTGGCACGTGCCAGAGCCTGTAGTCGTGCTTTGCCTATACCCCAAAGCTTGGTTCCTTTCCTGTACCATTTGCGCCATTTCCTGTATATCCAACAGTATCAAGACCTGATCTATAATGCAGACCTCAGGGGTTCCACCTACCCGCTTCACTGACATATGGAATGCCGCGCTTTTCGCAAGCCATCTTGAGAAACAAATTAGATTATACGAGGCTTAATTCGTTTGATCTCTTATACGTAGCACCAAAAACATTTTCGCTTTGTTTTCCTGGAATGAATCCAGTATAGCCTGGAGGCATCCAACCATCGCAGGAATTATAGATGCCACGCTAGAGAAACACAAAAACTAATCCAACTGTTCACGAGTTGGAACAACACGCTCTTTATTTTGTTTCATTAAAGCAAAACACGCACTTCATTCTATTTCATTTGTTTTTGCTTTAATTCAAACAAAACAGAAGAGCAAGAGACAGAACAAGCGAGAAAAAGAAGTGTAATAATATGAAGGGAGTCGTTTGCTCATTCATCTCTTGTGTTTTAGCTTGAGATTTTATTGCTAATTTCCTCTATCCTCATGTTAATAGTGCTTTCTTCTGGTGATCTAAATTATAATGGAATGCTATTTTATTAGGAAATTCTTTTGACCATCTATGGTTTATCACTAAAGGCCGTAAGGAACTCAATATTTTATTTGGACTACATGAGATGAAGATTCCAGCAGCCATTGAAACTAGCCCACAGCCACCAACTAATAATCTGTGGAAACGAGTTCGTGGTTCTTTCTACCGAACCCTTCCTACATCCTAATGAAATGAATTTATGAAGAGAGCTTTTTGGTATATCCTGATATCCCAACTCACTAATACAACCACATACAGTAGCCAAGATTACAGGATTTCCTGAGCCAATGAAAGAACTAAATGAAAGAAGTGGAATCTGATGAAATTGCTTAGTCTTTAACTGGTTCGCTTACGTGGCTCTCTCGATCGTAGGTGATGCGGTTGGAATAAAGCAAAACATAAGCTACAGAAGCAAACCAAGGACACACTATATCTTAGAAGTGGGAACAAAGTAATGAAATAGTGTGAGGAATGAATGCTTTTCTCTCAAAGACCCACATCATTAATCTCACCGCTTAGCGACCAAGAATGAGAGGAAGACAAAGGACCCACATTAACCCAATAAAACACAAATCCATCAGAAATTTTAGGTCAACTCCTAACATTAAAGATTACAACTCAGTTTCCATCCCAACCGCACAAGCGAAAGAGATTAATGTTTCGATCTTGAAGACTCATGAACTATTATGATTCCGTGTGTTTCATTGGAATGCTTCTATGATCACCCGACATTAGAGTCGCCAGTTACGTTCATTATCATTCTATTTCACCTGGAGACACATTCCGTTCCTCTGTTGTTGGCCGTCAGTCGTGAGTTTAATAATAATTAAAGCCTTTGGAAGATGAACGGAACTTGTTTATTTCCACCATTCCTCTTTCCCTTCATTGATGGCGGTGTAAATCCCAAGGGCTCAGGTAGTAGATTACTAATTGGTGGAAGAGAAACAAGAAAGATAAATGAAAAGGGAGCAGAATTACGCGCAAAATGTTCCGTTTGCCCGCGCACTTGGTCTGCGGACTTCGGGAGGGCTACGTTTTGCTGGCAGGCGCGTACAATTCGGGCTGTGCGCAGAGGAGGGCAATCGTTGCCCCAGTTACGCGGACGAGCAATTCGCGTCTTAAAAGGACGACAGTCTCGAGGATTCTTTATGCGCGCTATTTGCATTTGTGCTCGGTCTTTGCTGCTGACGACGACAGTCTAAGTATTCAGGGGGATTTTGTTGTTTAGGGTTCAGGGTTTAGGGTTTAGGGGATGATGATGATGATGATGACAATGATGCTGGTTTGGGGGCCCTAAAAGGAGTGGGTGGGTGGCAAACCCTCAAACCCTAAAAGGAGTGGTTGGATGGAAACCCTCAAACCGTAAAAGGACAGGTGGGGAGATTGAGTGAGAAACCTTCAAACCCCAAAAGGAGTGGTTGGGTGGGAAACCCTTAAACCCTAAAAGGAGTGGTTGGATGGCAAACCCACATGCCCGTAAAGGAGTGGGCGGGTCGCAAGCCCTGAAGCCCCAAAAGGAGAGGAGTGGGTGTGTGGGAAACCCTCAAACCCTAAAAGGAGTGGGTGGGTGGGAAACCCTCAAACCCTAAAAAGAGTGGTTGGATGGGAAACCCTCAAACCGAAAAGGACACGTGGGGAGATTGAGTGAGAAACCTTCAAACCCCAAAAGGAGTGGTTGGGTGGGAAACCCTCAAACCCTAAAAGGAGTGGTTGGATGGCAAACCCACATACCCTAAAAGGAGTGGGCGGGTCGCAAGCCCTGAAACCCTAAAAGGAGAGGAGTGGGTGTGTGGGAAACCCTCAAACCCTAAAAGGAGTGGGTGGGTGGGAAACCCTCAAACCCTAAAAGGAGTGGTTGGATGGGAAACCCTCAAATCGTAAAAGGACAGGTGGGGAGATTGAGTGAGAAACCTTCAAGCCCCAAAAGGAGTGGTTGGGTGGGAAACCCTCAAAACCCTAAAAGGAGTGGTTGATGGCAAACCCACATACCCGTAAAGGAGTGGGCGGGTCGCAAGCCCTGAAACCCTAAAAGGAGAGGAGTGGGTGTGTGGGAAACCCTCAAACCTTAAAAGGCACCCTGCAGAGCCCTTGTTGCTGCGACGTCTCTGTGATGTTGCAGATGAGTGCGACAGGAGAGTGACAGGAGTTCTGGGCGCAACCGACCATTTTGGGCGCAAAATTAGTATGAAATAAAAGCAAAGAGCTTCTCTCACTAATCTCTCTTCTTACAATATAACCTGAGAAATGCATTGACGAAAACACAAATTAAAACAAAGACAAACAAAATAATGTAATGTCATGAGTGAACGAAGGTGGAACAGAATAACAGCGAAAAACACTCATTAAATAACCCCATTAATGCTGTAGGTAAAAGCCCAAAGGAATGAAATATAATGAAGTGGAACGGAAGCATGATTTCATTTCTTTGCGCTTTTTACCACAGCCCTTTGTTTCGGTCTCTTGTGTGTGTTTAATTTAAACAAAAGAGGCGCGCATTTCTCTCTGTTCATTTGCCTTCTTTTAGTTTGAATTAGCCACTCACTTCGTTCCCTCTTTGTGATTAGGTGATGTGGGTGGTGGGGTGGGGAAAAGAGCAAATGAAAAAGAAGAAAAACAAGCGAGAGAAATGAGCGCGTGTTTTCTTCGCTTTCATTTGTGCTCTTTTCGTGTGCCTTTGGGATTCAGTAAAAGAAAAGAAGAACAACATCCCAATGACCTCTTTTCCTTCTGCTTGGTTCTTTGGCTGGCTCAAATCGCCAAGGGCACCGCAGGCACCCACGAAAGATGCCGCATGCGCGATTTACTATCGTCCTGTGCTTTCGTGGGGTTTCGGATTGCAAAGTATTCTGCCGGTGACAGTTCAACACATGCTCAATCATAGTAATCATGAAAGTACCGATTCACAGCAAGATGCTGACGAACTCTAGCCTTCCTCTGCACCTTTTAGCTTCTTTAGCGCCACTTTGGGCCCTCGAGTGTGGAACTATTTCCAAGGTGTGCCGGCCTCAGCTGGACTTCCCAGCTTGCTCGGTTTTGAGGGTTTGCGGTTTCGGGTTTGAGATATGGAGCTGGCGCAAATGGCTATCACACGTCGCTTCAGAGAAGAGCGTGATGTGATGTACATTTGATAAATGCTGCATGCACGATGCATGTATGGGCATGCATTGGTGCATGTGAGTATGAGGTGGAGCAGGTTCATGAGAGTGGCTCTAACAAGGCTTTGGTCGCCTTTGCCCAGTATCTGATGACGGAAACCGAGGAAAAGCTCAGGAGCATTGTGCCTTTTGCAAGATCCTTTGAGCCTGAAATTAGGATCCACGAATCCACGCTCCTGGCAGGACGATGGGAGTCACCATGGACCAGCGCCGTCGGTTGATGATGGCCTCAAAGTCTTGACCTCACTGTGAGCTGATAAAGGTCCAGGCCAATGTCAGTGATGGTCAGTGATGAGCAGTCACCATCTGTTCGCCACTGCCGGCAGCGGTGGCGCCAGCATCCCCCTGAGAGCACCGCCATGCATCAGCAAGGGAAGCATCATCCAGCATCACCTCCGCCAGTCATCACTGTTGTTGTTAGTGTTAGCGTTACCGTCACTGCTATCGTTTTTGTCATTGTGTGGTTGTTTGTTATTGTTGTTGTTATTGGTATTTTTATTGTTATCGTTACTGTTACTATTATTGTTACCGTGATCGTAACTGTCACTGTTTCTGTTCTCGCCATTGTCGCTACTGTGTCTGCTTTCCTCCTCGTCATAGTCGTCTCTCTCTCTCTCTCTCTCTCTCTTTGTCTCTCTCTTTTCCTGCCCGTCTGTATATATACATATATATATATATGTGTACATATATATATATGTACCTATATATATATATATATATATATTTGTAATTCTCTTGTAATCGTTTGATTCGTTTTGCTCCGCATCATCGGAATTCCAGGCTGGGCCTGGGCCCCCTGGGCCAGCTCAGCGCGGGACCGCCTGGGCTTAAGGACAAAGGCTCCAGGCCAGAGCCTCAACGATAGTAGGCTTCTACAATAGGGTTCGATACTGGGGTTCGATAGTAGGCTTCTAAAATAGGGTTCGATAATAGGGTGCTACAGGGTTAGAGCCTCAAGGGTTCTATAGTGGGGTTCTATAGGGTTCAATAATCGTTTCGATAACAAGTTTCGATAGAGGGGCTTCTATAAGTTCTATAAGGCTCCAGGCCGGAGCCTAAAGGGTGGGTTTGCAGTTTGGGGTTTAGGGGTACTACTACAGGGTTCGAGAATAGGGTTCTGCCTTAAAGGCGTTCTGTACGGGCTCGGAGCCCAGGGAAGGCATTTAGCAGTTTTGGGGTTTAGGGCTTAGGGTGATAAGGGTTCATGGCTAAGGGTTCTGAGGCAACGTTCTTGCTGGGGAATCTAGGACAGGGTTTAAGGGCGTGGAGCGTCTGTGAAACAAGTATCAGCTCGCCATAGATCGCCCAAAAACAAGAATCACGCGAAATCGCACACGCTAGCAGCTCGCACAGTAATCCTACAGCCTGTACGCCCTTGCAGAGAACAATCCTGAAGCTTTCAGTCGAAATGCTAAAAACCTTATCTAACACCAAAATTTGTAAGTGTCTTTCTTGGTTGGTTCAGGTCGCGCTCCCCTCCACCTGGTCGAGGCCAGGGCGAGTTTGTTAGAGGGGAAGAGCAGGAAGGAGGGGGGGTTAGGGATCAGGGCTTCGGGCTCTGGGTGTAGGGCTTACTTAGGATTTAGGTGGGGTGGAGGGTGCAGGGTTTAAAGTTCAGGTGCAGGCTTTAAGGTTTGGGGTTAGGGGTTTCAATTTCCGCAGTTTGACATCAGGGTTAGGAAGGTATTTTTAGGATTTTTAGGGTTCAGGGTTCAGGGTCTGCCGCCAAGGTCTAGGTTTTTGGCAACTTCTGTTGGTTCTTAGACGACGTCGGCAAAGACTTGGGAGACACACAACGGCGACCTTAGATCCTTACTTACATCCCACGCCTCCAAAATGCCCTAAACCCTAAACGCAAACTGCGAAACCTAGACCCTAAACCCTCGGAGGACGGGAACGAACCTACCCAAAACAGGACCATCCCAGGCCCTGAAAGCCGCCAAGACCCGATTATACTCTGAAACCTTGTAATATCAACAAACCTTGCATCCCGAAACCCCTGAGGTAGATACAGATACAGACGTAAACATGGATATAGGTATATATCTAAGTGTCTATGTATCTACAGATCTTATTGTCTTCACATCTATATACCTGGATGTCTAGGTGTTTATATATCTACACACCTATCTACCTTTATACCTGTATGCCTATGTCTACACACACACACATATATATATATATATATATATATGTGTATACTCTTCTAGATAACGGATATGACCCTAAACCCAAAACCCAAAACCCTAAACCCTGAACCCAAAACCGCTAGTGACTGTCCAACTGTGCAAGCCTGTCCATAGGCAGGGTCTGCAGGAGAAAAGGCCCACTGCATTTAAAAACAAACCCTGAACTGAGGCGGCAGCCAGGCCCTGGCCTCGGTCTTTGATGCGCGCCGTCTGATCCCTTCTGAGCCAATTCAGGGGGTTTTGCATTTTTTTGGGAGGTTTTGGGGTTTAGGGTTTTGGGTTTTTTTTGGGATTTAGGGGTTTTGCGGTTTTTGGGTTTACCTGGAACCAAACCCCAAAACGGAGGTCCTGCAACCCACGTTAGTGGTGCAGATCCTGTTTGTGGTCGGACCTTTAGGAGCCTCTACTAGTGGAGCAATTCCCACAACTATACACTGTTACACAGTGTTTGTATTAAATACCCTAAACTGTACTATGCTATACTAAACTAGATTATACTATGCCATCACTTAATCTTGTGCATTATTGCCTGTTTCTGACCTGCTTCGGATTTGTCCGGGAGCTGCTCTTAACTGATTCGGAAAGCAACACACAGGCCAGGTGCATGCAGGGGTTCGTCGGCTTCCGGTGTAGGGCTTCAGGAGGGTTAGGGTTCCTGGGCCCATGAACCAATGGAGTTGAGAGCTGTATTGCCTTTAGCGCCGGGTGGCCTCTGCCATTCGGATATCATAGGGGCATGACTGTCTGATCCACATAGCCCTCGAAGAGCTGTAGGCTCGGCTCTCGCAAGCCCCGAACTGGTTTTGCACCAATGTTGCCAGAGACCCTGTTGGGTACGATGGTCATGTCCTAATAGGGCTTAGGATTTAGATGTCAGGGTTAAGACTTCAATGCTCCAACTCTGCCAGTTGACAGGTGGCACCGCCCAGCGCACTTGTCGCGCTGGCTCCGGGGGGCCACTTGGTGCGCCCATCCGGATCTGGCTCGCAGTTTTCACATTTTTTGTACAGTTGTTGGAGCGCGTTTATCAGAATGAAGACACTTCCTCGTTACTGTCATCATTTTGCCAACTTCTGTTTCAACAAGTTTTGCGATTTTCGGTTCCGAGGGTTTAACCCCCCAGTCAAAAGATGACCTGCCCCGAATCTGCAAATCCTAAACTCTGCAGCGCAGCTAAACCCTCAGAGCCCTGCAGCCCGAACGCTAAACCGGCTGAGACCACAACAGCTCTAAATCCAAATCCCGAGTATATAATAGTATATTATGGTAATTTTACTTTACAGTATATTACAGAGCACTCTAGTGTATTTTAGCATATTATGGTAAAGTACAGTATGTTATAGAACACTCTAGTATATTATGGTATCGCATATTATATGATGGTGAACTCATCCCGAAGGCTTTCAGACTCAGCTGTTCTTTGCCGGAGGTTCCGGCTAAGAGCGCGGATAATGCGAAGAGGAGGCTGGCGGATCAGGCCGGTCGAGAGAAAGGGTTGAATATGAAAGGTTAAGGGGGTGGTTTAGGGTTTAGGTTTGGTTTTCGTGGTTCCTGTTGTAGTTGTTGCTGTCGGTGTTGGTGGTGGCAGTGGTAGTGGCGGCGGCAGCAGCAGAACTGCAGGAAGAGTCGTCGAACGAAGATTGAAACAGTAGTGATGGTGCTGATGGCCAGGAGCATCAGCTTCAATCGGTTAAGTGAGATCGCTTGGTGTACACAGGAACTGGCCTAACTGGACCGCATCGCATCCCCAAGGCTTCAGCTTGAGCTGTGTGTTTGCTATCATTATCATCTTATTTTAGCAAAGTATATCAGAGCATGCTAGAATATATTATAGCATGTCAGAGTCTATTAGGGTATACTAGATGATATTCTAGAATGTCATATCAATGCTTTTCTGAACTTTTCGGCTCATTCTCGGCTCAGCCAAGCCTGAGGCGGCCCAAGACGGGCATGCCCAGCATAGTTTTCAGGTGTGTAGCTTAGGTCTTCTCTTATATCATCGTATTTTATTTTATACTATAGTATGTCATGGTTCAGTTTAGGTTTTCGTGAGTTCATGTATCATTAGGGTTTGGGGTTTAGAGTTCAGGGTTTGTATCCTTATGAAGCGAAGGAGAAGCCAAGTGTCTGCTTTCTCAGCCCTCAGGCTATCTTTGTCTCTCACTCACAGAGAGGTCCTCACCCGTCCAGTGATGGATGCAGCGCCGTCAGAACCCCTCGCACTCTGTCGCCGGTCTGTGTGGCATCGTGGTCTGAGCTGTTCTAGCGCCTCGAAAGCAAGTGAGAGAGACCTGTGTTTTCTTGGATGATCACTACATTGCTGCGACTTCTAGCTGCTTTGCCGACATTCCCTGTTTGCAGGTAGCAGGTGCAGACGCTTTGCTTTGGAGCCATGCCAGGAATACACAAGTGTGCGGTGCCAACCAGCCTTGCACCAGCGCTGCCACCAGTGAACCCGAACTCCTCCGCCTCCTCCTCCACGGCTACCCCTACTGCTACAGCTAGTACTGCTGCTGCTGCTGCTGCTACGACTATTGCTACTGCTACAACAACAACAGCTACTACTACTACTACTACTACTACTACTACTACTGCTACTCCTACTGCTGCTGCTGCTGCTACGATTATTTCTACTGCTACAACAACAACAGCTACTACTACTACTACTACTACTACTACTACTACTACTACTACTACTACTGCTACTGCTACTGCTACTGCTACTGCTACTGCTACTGCTACTGCTACTCCTACTGCTGCTGCTGCTGCTGCTACGACTATTTCTACTGCTACAGCAACAACAGCTACTACTACTACTACTACTACTACTACTACTACTACTACTACTACTACTACTACTACTACTACTACTACTACTTCTACTACTACTACTACTACTACTACTCCTACTGCTGGTGCTGCTGCTGCTGCTGCTGCTCTGCTACTAGTAGAAGCTGCTACTACTACTACTACTACTGCTGCTACTGCTGCTGCTGCTCCTGCCACTACCGCCACTACAACTACGACTACAACTACAACAACAACAACTACTACTACTACTACTACTGCTACTACTACTACTACTACTACTACTACTACTACGACTAATTACTACGACGACGACGACTACTACTACTACAACAACTACTACTACTACTACTACTACTACTACTACTACGACTACTCGTCTACAACTAGGATGACGACGAGGACGACTACTACTTGCTGTTGCTTCTGATGCTGCTACTAGCACGACTGCAAAGCGCTACTGCTCGGTTACCGGGAGTTGGAATTCAAGCGCTTCTGCTAGGTTGCCGGGAGTTGGAATGCTGTTCATGGTGATTTGAGTCTTGCTGTTTCAGATGATGATCTTTATAGCCAGTCAATGAGACTACGAAGGTCATGGATCAGCTGGAGGTTCTTGTCCATGGCTCGGCCGAAGCCCGGCGTGTGTCGGGCGAGTGGGCCGCAGAGGCACCTGAGTCCGTGAGGAGCGCTAAGACAGCGGCAAGAAGTATGATTCGTCCGTAGGACAAGCACGATAACACTGATACCGACATTCATTGTCCTGTCATGAGAGCGCTCACAATCAGCATAATACATGGATTCTCAGAAGAAGCAACACCAGTAGTAGCCAAAAGCAGCGTGTACAAGCACTTGTAGTTTGAATAGAGGCACTATTCCTAACATCAGTGGTCCCACTACCAGTGCCGGTACCAGTAATACTGATGTTTGTGAAAATATCACCAAGGAAAGAAGCGCAGCGATAATCAAGCAGGCAACCGACATGTGTCAACTTGTGGCAGGCTGAGTTTGGTTTTAAAAGCAACAGTGTTTGCACTCGTTGTTGTAGAGGCGGTGCTAGTTTCTGCACGAGCCACATCTTAATTCCAGGCTTCTGACGAACAAACGTAGTCTTGGCGGTGGTTGCGGTGGTGGTGGTGGTGGTGGTGGTGGTGGTGGTGGCGATGGGAGTCGTGGTGGTGTTCGGAGCCCAGAGGTCTAATGCGGCGAGCTAGGGTTTGCAGCTCTTGTCGCAGGTTCTCAGATTGTCTGGAAGGTGTGCGTTCCCGGCGAAAGTTTAGCGGTTTAGGCTTTTTTTCAGCTTAGGTTTTTGGGGGTTTCCTAAGCCCAAACCCTAAACCCTAAAACCCTAAGATGTCCCTAAACCTTACTTAAACCCTGAACCCTGAACTCGAATCCGAACCTTAAAACCTTAAACTTCCGGAGGCCAGGCGCATCTCGGAGGAAGGCCGTCTCTTGCTTCATCTTAGGGTTTTAGGGTTTAGGCTTTGGGGTTTAGGGGTTTAGGGTTTAGGGTTTAGGGGGCTTAGGGGCTTAGGGTTTTAGGCTTTAGGGTTTAGGGGTTTAGGGTTTAGGGGTCTAAGGGTCAGGGTTTAGGGTTTAGGCTGCATCCTTGGGTTTCATGCTCTTGTGTTTCCTTATCCGGAAAGGTCTTTCTGTGGAGCATGATGGCGATGAAGTCGATATCTGAGGGCACTTGAACATGAATATCATCGCAGCAGTGTTTCCTTCGCTGCGGGGGCTCCCACTTCGGTACTACGTTTCTCCGACGACTCCCGCTACCAGTACCGCTGCCACTCCTACTGCTCCGAGTGCCTCTGCCTGCCGTTGCTGTGCCACCTCCACTGCGGCGGCTTCTGGTGCTGCTACTGCTTCTACTGCTTCTACTGCTACTACTACTGCTACTACTACTACTACTACTACTACTACTACTACGACTACCACTACTAGCACTACGACGACTACTACGGCTACTACTACTCCTAATACTACTGCTGAGACTACTACTGCTGAGACTACTGCTTTTGGCAGCAACCCGCATCTTACAGCTTACTTACAAGGGCTGACTAGCATCCGCCATGAGACTAAACTTAGGGTCCTTCCTTTCCGTGTTTGGAGACCCCGGAGCTTAAAACCCCAACAGCCTACACCCTGAAGCCTAAACTTAACCCCAAAACTAAAGTCCTAAAGTGCACTACGACCTTAAGCACCGTAACCTACGGGAGTAGTTTCCGAATAATGGTGTATTCCTTATTATGGGTAATACAGGGTTACATGGGAGTTTCCAAAAATAGGGACCCTATATAGTACCCTAAATAGTAGGATCCTTATTATAAGGACCCCAGAACAAGGTGCCCCTAATTTTCGGAAACTTCCATACCATCAAATGAAAATCCTAGGAGACGCCAACTTGGCGATTGGGCCACACGAGAAGCACCTGGTGGACGTAGCTTTCGAGGCTTGGGGGAAACCATGGATTAGGGCTTAGGGGTTTAGGGGGTTTAGGGGTTTAGGTTTAGGGATTTAGGGTTTAGGGGGGCAGTCTATCTGGAACCTTGTCTGCCCGTACTGTGCTTGCGTTAGGTTGTTCAGGTGTGAGGGGATTTCCGGCTGTATGCATGTTGGATGAAATTCATCAATGCATCATACATGCCTGCCAGACTCATGCAATGTCATGCTGGCGAATGTGGCTTTGAGATGGTCAGACGTTTTTGCGTCCCCTGCCTGTGCCTGTTGCCAGGACATCAGAGAAAAGACGCTCAGCAGAGATTAGCGAGAATCTCAAGCCTCAACTCATGCCCTAAATCGATGTGGGGATCGGAGGGTTTAGGAACCGGAGATCTGCTGCGTCAGTGTTGTATCCAACTGAGGTTCGAAAGCGGTCTGCATCCCAGTTGATTCGACCAGTCATTTGCGTCGAATCTGGGTTTGGGTTCCTGTCATCATGCAACTCTTTCTTTTATGCTCCAGCCACTCAGAGGCTTTTGCTGCTCCTGCGAGGCTTTTCACTACAGAAGCGGTGTTGCGAACCTTAGCCTCCTAAATGACTTCCCATATGACTCCAGTATGATTCCTTAGGGTTCCTTACTATATCTAAGATACCCCAAGACCCCTATGCCGATTATTAAGGCTTCTACTGAATACAGCTGGGTCTTTGCGAAGGTGCGGCGCACAAAATCACCGGCTACACCGTCCGTGTGCCTGTGGTAATCTCAGAGGAATCGAGGTGCCAGCGCGCATTTGTCCGGTCTTGATGAGTTCGGACTTTTCCAAAGACGATATGACCGGTTGCTATGGCTGCTATCGGCAGTGGTCTGTTGAAGATGGTGACGGGATCCAGGATAGAGATGAATTGAGTAGAATGTTCGCTAGGTTCGCTTTCACCACACCACCAGCAAAGCTACCACCAGCAGCATTGCTACCACCACCACAACCACAGCAACACCAAGCAACAACAAGAGCCATCCTTCAAAACCACACGGTTGCTGGTGGTGATGGTGGTGGTGGTGGTTCTGGTGATGGTGCTGGCGGCCGCGGTGGCAGTAGCAGGTGGCGCTTGCTGTGGTGGTGGCGGTGCATGGTGGAGGCGGTGCATGGTGGTGGTGGTGGTGGTGGTGGTGGTGGTGGTGGTGGTGTTGATCGTCGTCGTCGATGTTGTTGTTTCCACCACCGTTATGATCATCGTCAGCCCCGTCAGAATCGTCATCATAATCCTCATCTTCTTCCGAGTCTCTGTGAACGACTCTTCGCATGATTCTTCTCCCCAAAACCCTAAGCCCAGGTGCTCAAAAAACAAAACCCAAAACCCTAAACCCGGAGCCTTTTTTTCTCCATGTCGGCGCTTTCAGCTGTCGCCAGGTTGGGCCTCCATTTCGGCCCCTCGTCGCGAGCAGAAGAAGGTCTCAGAACAGGGCACGTCTATTCCGGGTAAGGTTTTGCAGGTTTGAGGGTTTAGGGTGTCGGGCTTAGGGTTTAGCGCGTAACCAAACCCATTCTTTCGTAAAGGTTGTATACTGGGATTTCGAAAGCGGTTGTGCTGTTATGGCCGTTCGCAAAGGATCCTGTCTTAACGTCGGCACAGCCATGTCCTGCAGTGGCAACATGCAGCCCTAACCCTAAACCCTAAACCCTAAACCCGTACATGGACCAGCTCTGAGGCGCGACGGCTGAGACTGCTACTTATCCAGCAATCAGGGGTTTAGGGGTTTAGGCTTTAGGGCTTTGGGGGTTTGGGGGTTTAAGGAAGTTTAGAGGTTTAGGGTTTTTGGCAGCCCCCTCTCCTTGAGGGCTTGAGAGTGGCGCATCTCCGGAGCTCTCTTTGTGGCCCTAAAGCCTAAACCCCTAAAGCCCCAAAAGCCTGGAGCCCTTAAGCCTTAACCCTAAAGCCCAAACCCTAAATCTTAAACGCTAAGCCCTAAACGCCCTAAATCTTAAACCCCGAAACCCGAAATCCCCAAACCCCTAAAGCCCTAAACCCAAGACTCTATCGACGATGGCCAGAGCCGGGCTGAGGCCATTGACATCGAAAAGTCGAAGCCCGGGATGCCGCCGTTTCCTTGCACACAGGCGTTGCCTTGCGTTTGAAGGGATCCATATAGGGGTTCCTTAAGGGGATCTATGGGGGTTCTTTCAAGGGATCCATCAGGGTTCTATAAGGCGTTGTGCTTTTTTGGCGGAATGTCGGACATGGAAGCACTGAGCCCAACCAGAAGCCATTAGGGTTTAGGGTTTAGGGGTGCCTTCTTGAGATACCGTTCTGTCCTATTTTTCTAGGAAGCGGCTGATGCCCGCCAGCCCATATGCTGGACCCGGAACATGAGCTGCTCCTTCCTTGTGTCTTCTTCACAGACTTGCACTCCGATGTCTCCCTTCAAAGCCTTGTGTCAGGTTCAGCGTGTTGATGATGACGGCGAGATAGGTGGGCGTTTAGGGTTTAGGGGGTTCTTTGCACCGGGGCGCTGGTTGGGCAGGGGAGGATTCGTGTGTCCATCGCCAAGACTGCCTCCAAGGGACAGGTCCAAATGCAGGAGCCATGCAGTATATCGCAATATCAACATCGAAACCTGTATATGCTAATGGGGTTGAGGATTATGCAACACAAGAGAATGCCCTAACCCAGCATCGGACTGTATCTGATGTCTTTTTGTCCAGGCCGGTGGAACGAGCAGCAGAGGTGCGCGCACGCCCGGCCATGCAAGCGCAGTTTAAGTTTTAGGGTATTTAGGTTTTAGGGTATTTTCGGGTTTAGGTTTATTTACGGTTTAGGGTTTGACTTTGGGTTTAGAGCTTGTCAGGGAAGTTGAGGAGCAAGCACACACGATTCAAGCGCAGCTAATTCCTTATACAACCCTAGACCACTTGGAGGATCATGGGACGTAGTAAGTAAGGTTATAATTACCTTAATTGGAGTTATAAGTAATGATAGTTATAGTTACCTCATTTATAACCCCAATTACTAAGCCTCACGATCCTCTAGGCAGGAGCCGCAGATCCGATCCTGCAAGGCCCTAAAGCCTGAAGTTGTGATATCGAGCAGTGGCATCCCAAGCCCCAAAGGCCAAAACCCCAACACTTTAAACCCTAAACCTGAAAACTTGAAATTCTAAGGGTTTAGGGTTTAGGGTTTAGGGTTACACCCTAAAGCCTCCAAATCTTCAAAAGCTTGTCTCGAAGCGCTCGATCGGAGAGCAGGGCGCTTGCGGGAGCCGACTCTCCATTCAGTCCATTCAGTACAGACGACAACCGTCTCGATGACCTCACCGTTCCTTGGCTTCGGATTTTAGTTGATGGGTTTAGGGTTTAAGATTTAGAGTTTAGGGTTTAGGGTTTGATGGGGTTTGGGGTTTAGGGTTTAGGGGTTGAGAGCTTCGAGGCTTGCAGGTTCATTTAGTCTTCAGGTTTTCGAGGTTCGGCTCTTTTAAGGCTCAGGGTTTTGGGCTGTGGGATTCAGGGATTTTTGGGTGCCGGCGCCTCATCCGAGAACAGACGCGGCACTTCAGAAGCACAGCTGGGATGTGGCCAGATCCTGAACCGCAACAGGTGGGTGCCCGAGGAGCCTGACCTGCAGCCTAAACTTTAAAAACACTTCCCAGCATCTGAATCTCCTCAGAAGGTACACCTACAGCTTAATCCCTCAGACCCTGAGGCCTTAAACCCCCCCCATAGCTCCCTTATCGTACCCCTTCAAAGGACCCCTTTAAAGGAACCCCTATTCTAATTCCTTTAGGGCCTGCTTTAGGGCTTCTGGGTCAAGCTCCCCCCGATCGGCTTTGAGACTTTCTTTCGGGGATCCCGAAGAACTTGTCTCCGCGGTCCCAAGCCCGGGGGCAAAGAAGGCACATGATCAAAGTATATTATAGTCTATCATAGTATTTTACAGTATGTTACAGTATGTTGTAGTATAATATAGTATATTACAGGAAAAAAGTATATCATAGCATGTTACAGTATGTTATGGTACATTGCAGTGTACTATAGTACACTATAGTATGAGCCAAGGCGAGTGCTAGAACGAGTGCTTGGTGCTTTACGGGCTTAGGGTTTGAGGGACCCCAGGACAAAGAGGCTGCACTCTTCCAAATCTTATCCTTGTGTGCCTCGGGTTGTCGTGGTGGTCGGCGGGAGCCCTGAACCTTGCAAACTGGGGTATAAAGACGACCAAAGACCCGATTCGTTCTTCGGAGGATGGAGCAACCGGCAGGTGAGGAAAGCTTGAGTCATGCCTCGGATGCTTCGTAAAACATGTGGGTTGAAGACTTCCTGTCTCGTCTCGTCGCACCTCCATCACCAAGGTAAACCGGACGAAGGGCACCTAAACCCCAATTCCTAAGCCTTCAACCTTGAACCCTAAACTCTAAATCCTAAGCGTAAGCCCTAGCCTTAAACCCAAGCCAACCCCCTACTAATCCCTAAAGCCAGAAGCCCCACCTTCGATGGCCCTGAGGTCATCGAGCCCCAGCAGGAGCCGGGGAATGGCGCGAGCGGCCGAAGTGTCTGGCTCCAGGCAGTTGAGGTCCATGGCAGCTTGCCCCGAATAGGGTCTCTAGGGTTTAGGGTTTCTAGGGTTCTAGGATTTCTAGGGGTTTCTAGGGTTTCTAGCGTTTTTTGGGGGTATCTAGGGCTTCTGGTGTTTAGGGTTTAGGCTAACACTTTTTGTTTTGCAGGAGTTGAAACATGTGCCTTTTCTCATCATCGTTCTGTATCATATCATATATAGCATATCAGATGTCAGTTGGAACGTATCACATATCATACATCGTATATCATACCTCATATACCATACATCATATATCATATATATATATATATATATATCACATAACATATATCACATGCCATATGTCATATACCAGGCATCATATACCATATATCTATATCTCACCATGCCATACCACATCATATCATATCATAGCATAGAACATGAGATCCCTCTGGTGGTAGACGATTCTATTTTGTATAAGGCTCTCCTATGTTATATCATCTTTCGTGCACTTCTGCTGTGTTATATCATCCTTTATACAATACCATGTTGCTACATTGTACATGTGCTGCTGCATCATAATTCATGATGTGACTGGGTTGCGGTGGGTAGGTCTCAGTATACTTCTGTGCCACAAGCTGCCGGAGCCTCCCGCGAACTCGACGCCTCGATGACAACATTCGGAGGACGTAAACCCTAAACTAAACCCTCAACCCCACTTCTAACTACCCAGACCCCCCAAAGGATCTGGAAAGTAGATCCCCGAATTTGGGGCCCTATACTACTAAGGGTACTTGGTAGGAACCCCCATTAAGGGATCTACTTTTCGGATCCCCCCGGGGGATGGACTTTAATAATACCAGTACTAATACAGATCCACCCATTCCAACACCTTCGATCCTTTAACCCTTGAGACGTTCTGCTGCCGGGGCTTTTTCTTTGCTGCAAATCAATCTTCTCCGTCTTTCCCAGGCCAGCCGGGCTTCACCAAGATGGGTGAACAGGGATTGAAGCTGCTGCAGGAGGCGGGGACCCAGCCAGTAACGAGGGCCCGAAACTCGACCCTTCAATTCCAGCTCTGGTCTTGTCGCTAGTTTTGACAGTTTTGATCACGACTATTGGCATACTGCTTATCATGTTGGAAGATGCATAAGGTGGGGGTTCTGAGTGTATGGATTGTGCTCAGTGTTGCAATTCTCACTTACGTGTGAGTTTGATGCTCTCGCTTTGTTATGAACACTTGCTGTTGCCGTTGTCGTTGATGCTCCACAGCATTGAACAATTGCTATGGCAATGGTGACCTCTTAGACTACCGCTTGGACGTTCTTTTCGCGTGCATGGTCGCAAAATCGATGCCAACGGTGCATCGTGACTGTCACTGACTGTGATGATGACTTGCTTGCATCAGCATGACTTGGCTCAAGTACAGTCGCAGAAGCTCATCTCAGTGTCGTCAGATCGCTTACCATTTCCAACTGCCACTGTTGCGAGGCGTTTTTCCTAGTGTCCCTGGTTCCTCGCGGGTCAGGGCAAAATGCCGGCCTGATTACTAAGTGACGACTCTATGTCGAGCAATGATTTTGCATTGTCGTTCTCCATCACGATGAAAGCCGATTTGAATCATCAAACCTGGATGCAGTCTTTGCACTGCTGCTGATAAGTCAGGTTCGCTGGCGAGTTGGTGGTCCCAACGCTGCACGCGCCAGGCCGTTTGGGATTCTGCTGAGTCCCAATCGTCATGATCTCCTCTAACTCTACCTAAAAACCCTAAAGCCCTAAACCCTACACCCTACTTGGAGGCCCAGGGGACCTAGTAAGTAGGTTATAAGTACGGTTATAATTGGGGTAACTCCATTTAGGCTACTTATAAGCCCACTTATAACCTACCTACTAAGTCCCCTGGGCCTCTAAGTAATCTATCCTGTGCTCAGACAGGGCCAGCTTGATAGCAAGAAGCAGCAACTCCACCCTGGAGAAACCACCACTTTGGAGCAGAGAACGACAGCCAGCGGTACCAGCAATACTAACAGCATTTTGTTTGGTGTAGCAGAAGGGCCGCTTTCCAAAGTTCCGCCGGATAACAGCATGCAATTTGCAACAGTATACTATAGTGTACTAGAATGTAGCAGAATGGTAGCCCTGGCTGTGGGGGGCTGTGGTTCTTATTCTTGCACTGTGTGCATTTTGAAGTAGCGACAACCGGAGAAGGAGCAGGAGTTTGAGGATCCACAGAAGTCACAGAAGTATGTAGGATTAGTAGTTGCAGCAGCACCGGTCATAGCAGCGGTAGTAGCAGCTGCTGCAGCAGTAGCAGCAGCAGCAGTAGCAATAGCAGCAGCAGATTCAACAGCTCTTCGTGTCAATGCAAGTACTGCGGAGTGAGAGCTGCATCAGCCATGATGATCACCTCGGCAAGATCTATGCTTGTCATTGCTAGCAGAATTTCAGGCTTGCTTGTCAAGATTTAACGAGACACTTAACTGAAACAGCGTCTGGCTCTGTGAACTGTGGAGGCTCATCCTCTACTTCTTCATCCAGGCTTCCTATTGCTTTCGGTTCAAGGCCGCAGACTCGACTGGCTTCATGCTGGTTCCGAAACCCTAAACCCTAAGCCCTAATCGGTTCTTGCTTTGACGTTTGGCCCAAGGCCCGGGACATCCATGGCCATGCATTGCACGTTCTCGCGGTGTACGATGCAGAGCCTTGGCATCGGGTCTTCAGACATGTACTGGATCGCTCCAAGTCCAAGCATTCTGCCTGTATGGAAATGGCTTTCCATCCCAAGTGCAGCATCAGGACGGGCGGCGGAGCTCCGGGAACTTTGCCGGCGGGAAGGGGGGAGGGAGGAATTCAGCTGTGCAAGTTCGCGGCAAGGAAGGCGGCAGAATCTTACAGACTGTGCCAGGCCCCTCGGCATCTTCCCCTACTGCAGTCCTGTCTGGGCTCCTGAACTACGTGGACCTGGCCGAGGAGTGAGTCTTGGCAGCGAAGCAAAAATCATGCAATGTCGTACGTAATGCAAGCAATGTTGTATACATAGACGCATTGTGCATACGCGCAGACACACCTATACACACATACATACACACATACATACATACACACATACATACGTACAAACATACATACCTGCATGCTTGCGTGCATGCATACAGACATACCTACATACAGCTATACCTACGTACATACATACCTGCATTCCTACACACCTGCATAGATGCCTACATGCACGCGCACATGTACACGTACATACATGCATACATACATGCATGCATACGTTTTTTTGTGTACATTCGTACATACATACATACATACATACATACACACACACACATCCGCACCTGTATTTATGAATGCATACCGCGTACCTGCATAGCTACATAAGCTGCACAGTTACCTGAGTTTCTTACATACATATGTAAACACAAGACTGGATACATACATGCATGCATACATACGTACACAGACATTTGTTAACGCCAGGGCATAGCATACACTTTGCCGGCAATGTGCGCATATACATGCTCATCGCGCCAGGCGTGCCTGTAAGCATACCATAGCATACCCCTGCATCTGCACATATACAAATATACACATACTTATGCGTATACATGTACATACACATTTACGCATACATCATCGTCTGCGAAGCATCCTTGCATGTGGACGCACTTACGTACATCCTTCCGTACATGCTCAAGAGTGCATACATAACCACAGGGGTGCGTACATACATATTTGCATACATATGTACTTACCTGCATGCTTGCATGTGCGCAACCTCTATATATATATATATATACATATTTGCATATGCATATGGACACATTTCACATGTGTATTTAGATATACAAACATATTTGTGTATCTGCAGCCGTTTGCATATACGAACACACGCAGAGACACAGAGAGCATATTATATATATGTATATGTGTGTGTGTATACATATATATATATATATATATATACATGTATATGGTTGTTCTCCGGGCGGGGGGGTGCTTGTTCTTCCCAGCCGCCGACAAGAGCAACCCCCCGCCCCCGGCCCCTACTCATCGGCTCGGTCTCCACTGTTTTGAAGTTCTGGTTTTCCCACCTTCTATGTAGCGGTGAAGAAGAGTCTTTCAAGTTTCTAATGATCCTATGTTTTGCCGTGTTTAATTGCGTCCAACTATGTTGAGTTAGCATCAGATTGCATCGAAGGATCTCGGACCCACAAGTCTCTCCAGGACCATAACAACATGTATCATGCAATATATCATAATTATAACAGACTAGTACATTTTATTACATGTAGTTGTACATCTAGCAACTTTAGTTGTATATACTCAATAGCAGCTTAGCATGCATCCTGTTGTGTGCAAGAGTATGTAAATGTACGTATTCACATGGAGAGGACCGATCCAGCGGTGACAATGTGAACTCAGACATATGTGTACGAATGTGAGCCCACGCACGCAAACATGCATGTACGTCTGTAAGTTATGTATGTACGCATTTACTGAGGTAACTAGGTAGCCAAGTGGACTCGCAGGTATGTAGCACCTCTCCCACACAATGCAGGTAGGAGGTAGGGCCGGTTCTGTACAGAAGCAACTTAGGGAGTGCATGCCGGTCGTACAGGTTTCGATGCCATCAGCAAGCAGAAGTTTCAGGCAGCCAGCAAAGCATTCTCGAACTTGACATGAGGCTGTGAAAGAGCTACCCTAAACCCTAAACCCCTACGAGACCTGCTCCTGCGGAGTGGATAAAGAGCCAATACACTTTAAAAAGAAAAAAACCCTATTTGTTGTGGGGGCTGATCGCTAAAGAACTTGCAGCCGAGGCTGGTTCATAGCCCACAACAAGATGGGCGCCCCGACCCAGTTTGCATTGCAGGATCTTCCGAACTTCCGGGCTGAGTTTCATACTTTGACTTTGCACTCTCTATCCGCCTATCTACATATATGCATATATAGATATTGAAATTTATATTGTTTTTATGTATGTATGTATGTATGTATGTTTATGGAAAAGATGTATAAATCATTGCCACTGGAGGAGACTTTGCTGTGACATGCTGTGCTATGCTGTAGTGTTCGTCTGTTCGTATATTTTCTCTCTTACCTGATTTGAGCGTTGAGGTGTTCAAGCCTTAGGGGGTTCGGGTTTAGGCACTCAGGGGTTGAGGTTTGCGAGATGCCATTGTGGGGGAACTCCTACGCCCAGGCCCAAAACCTCAAGAACCGTAACGACGACTGTAGCAGTAGTGGAACAACAGTAGTAGTGATAATAGCAATAACAGTAATACAGTAATCGTAAGCGTAACAGTACAATTAATTGTACGAGCAATAGTAGCAGTAAATGCGCCAGTAATACTCATGGTACTGGTAGTAGCAAGAAGTGAGAGTAACTGTAGCAGTAACGGTCATAGAACTCGCTGTAGCCATAGTATTAGTGATGAAATTCACAGAATCTCGGGCCCCCAAACAAACCATGGGTCAATCTGTCAAAGTTTTGCAACCACCCACAGAGGCTTGAATTCTAAAGCCTAAACCCTACTTGGAGGTTCATGAGTAGTTATAACTGGGGTAACTATACTTATAACCCGTATTAGGGGACTTATAACCACACTTTTAACTACCCATAAACCTCCAAGTAACGACCGAGGTACCTGTGAGGCCCTGCACTTGGCAGCGGGTGTCGGCAACGTGGCCTTCCTTGACTTCCTGGGAGAGGTGCAGGGAGAAGAGGATTGCGACAGTCTTCGAGAAGACCTTAGTTTCAAGGGTTTGGACTTAGAGTTCCTGGGCATGCCGTGAAGAGGTGCGGCTGTTCCTATTTGCCTTGTTTCGGCAGCGCCTTTGCCGTAGGGTCGGAAGCCTTCTGTAGCTTTGGCTTGGAAAGGTTGCTGTTGCGTCAGCGCCAAAGCATTGCTAGGCGAATGCCGATGTTGATGCGAAGACCCGATTCGATGGCAAGGCAGGTTCAACAGATCGATTTGGAGCATGTGTCACCGGAATGCGTGATGTTGATGTTGTTGTTGTTGTCCTCTGTCGTGTCAAAAATTGGTTCCACTATTGTTTGTTCGGGTTGTCAACTCTTTTAGTTTGGTGCTGACACAGAAGAACGACTTGCTTCATTACGGTCATCATCATGATTGCTGCATTGCCATGATGAAGACGCAGTGACGGTGATGGTATTGGCGATGGTGACGTTCATAAAACACTGTCGCTCAGATGAAGATGAACATCATGATGGTGGTGATGTTGATACTGGCGACCCCTCCCCCCCCACTACTATGCCGCCGCTGCCGCTGCTGCCGCTGCTGCCGGCCTAGCACCAGCAGAACCAACAGAACCGCGCGACCACCAGCACCATCCGCACCGAGCACCACGCACCACGAGCACCACGAGCACCACGAGCACCACGAGCACCACGAGCACCAGGAGCACCAGCAGCACCAGCAGCACCAGCACCACCAGCACCACCAGCACAACCTGCACAACCTGCGAACCTGCATGGTCAGCACCGCAAGAACCACCAGCACTGCACCAACAGCAGCAGCAGCAAAAGCGGTAGCAGTGTTGTGACTGATACTGCCACTATTGCTCTTGTGACGGTGTTCGGATTTGGTGTGTTGTTGCTTCACTGTTCCGATTCTTCAGATGCTCCCCGCCTGTACCATACTACTGTCATTGTCTTCGACACTGTAGTTTTCAATGCCAGTCGTGCATGATGTTGCTGCGTTTAGCTGGTGGGCAGAAACGGCTTCGGCTTCGCGCAGTGGCAGGACAACTATACAGCGCTTCATGAAGCAGCTTTCTTCAAGCAGGACGGTGCATCAGGGGTGGAAAGCACTTCGTGGCACCTGTGCTTGTCAGGAATTTCAATGCTCTTGATAATGCGCATGTGCGATTCCGTTGAAGTATCACGAGGAGCTGTTTGGTGTAGATCCTTCTTGAAAAATGACCTTTGCACCTGTCAGCTTCCTAATGCCCTGCAGACGGCGGCAATGCTGAAGCTGCTGACCATGCGTGCTGACGTGCTTCGTCTTCGAGCGCTTGAATGGTTTTGAGTTTATCTGACTTGAACATCGTGCGGGTTAGATGCATGCCTGGTTAGACCTCCACGGAGCAGTGCTGAAGCCCCACTTTCTTTCAAGGCCACGGCCACTGGATCCTTGTGTTTGGAGAGGTGTGAGTCCTTGAAATCCTAAACCCTAAGCAGGGTTCAGGGTTTAGGTTTCCGAAACCCTAAAAACTCCCAGCAGCCAGGTCAATTCTCGAAACATGAAGGGCCAGACGCCGCTCCACATTGCAGCTTCTCAGGGAGGCGCTGGCGTCGGGGTGGCGGGAGGCTTTAAGTAGACCCTAAACCCTAAACCCTAGAGATCCCATTATAAGGAACCCTATAGATCCCATTATATAAGGAGCCCTATAGATCCCTTTAAGGAGCCCAGGAACAGTGTGTTGACGAGCGAAAAGAACCGAAGCCTTGAACCGCACGGGAAGTTGGGAACATCGAGAAGTCTCCGCCGCTTGGGCAGGAGTTGAGAAAACTACGTTGTCAATGTACTGGGTTGGGGAGTTTCCGAAAATAGGGGACCCTAAGATAGCACCCTAAATACTACTATCCTCATTATAAGGACCCCAAAAGAAGGTACCCCCCCCCCAATTTTCGGAATCAGCCTTGGCCCCTAAGCCTAAACCGTGGCACCTGGCAGGCTACATCGAGTGCCGGCTTTTGGTCAAGCATCGCGCCGACGTCGATGTGAGGGTCCGGAGCATGCCTCGACGGAATAGCCCTAAACCCTAAATCCTAAAGCCCTAAACCCTAAACCCTACCTAAACCCAGAAGAACCTTCGGTTCCCTCATATGATTTCCTTATATACGTCCTCAAAAAGGTAAGTTCTTCAGGGTTAAGGCAAACCCAACGGAATTGCCTCGTGTCGCCGGGTTTGCATCATTCGGGCAAGGAGGCATGTCCTGTGAACGCCACTGCTGTTGGAGAAGGGCCGAATTCTGCGTCAGGTGATGGCAGTGCCAACAGTGGATCATGAGTTATATATTATATGTCATATAGTGCATAAATCATATAACATATTTGCATATTATATATTGAATATGTATATATATATATATATATATATATATATATATGTATATGTATATGTATATGTATATGCATATGTATATGTATATGTATATGTATATGTATATGTATATGTATATGTATATGTATATGTACATGTACATGTATATGTATATGTATATGTATATGTATATGTATTACATAGTATGAACCAGGTATTATATACTGTATGTCATATCTAGTATAGTATATGTTATATCTTCTATATGAGCCGTAGGCATTCGCGTCTTGGGAGGACAAGGCGCACTTCACGGCCCTGGATTCGGCTATGGAGAGCGGCCGTAGCTGGACGCATTAGGGTAGCTTCCGAAGTTGAGCACGGTAAATAAAGACATATGTTTAGATATGTAAATGAAGCTCCACATAATATGTATATACATTTATGTATATATACATATGTATACATACGAGTGTTTTTTTTGCGTTTTTACATACTCATATGTATACGTATGTATATAAATACAGTATGTGTAGTATATACCTGTACATATATACAGAGGTAGAAGGAAGTTGTTAATTTGATGGATGCTGGGAAGAGGTTCAACACCCGGTAGACGAGACAGTCAGTCACTGAGTGTTAACACGACCATAAGCAACACAGAATGATTTCCAAACTCTAAACCCCAAATCCAAAATTCTAAACCTATCTAATAGCAGCCAGGACTGAGTGACTACGCGCTTCCTACCTCCGGAGACAAAGAAGAAAGCATCCTTGCGGTAAGAACCCCACTTGTAGAACTCGTATTCTAGAACCCTGATGAAAGAAGTCTGGGTATAGAACCTTTATGCTGATGTATTGAGCCCTTATCATAGAACCCTTACTATGAAATTATCGGAGGCCGTACTGCAGAGCGCTGATTCTGACAAGACGCTAATCACAGAACCCTAATGCTACCTTAAAAACTAAACCCCAAACCTCGCAGAGCCCTACTGCTGCGTTTCTAAGGCTATCCGCCCCACAAGCTCTTCCATCTCACCGGCCGCGGCTTTGCCGACCTTCTGAAGGCTAGGCGCTTAGGCACTTCAGGGTTCAGGGGTTTTAGGGTATAGGTTTAGGAGTATTCCAGGTTGGGGGTTTATTTCGGCAAAATTTTCAGGGACGAGAAGGGGATACTGTCACCAGTAGGAGGTTGCATGTCAGGTTAAGTTCTAGGTGTCTTTAGGGTTTAGGGTTTAGGGTTCTTCCTGGTCCTCCAACGAAGCCGCTGCTTCTTTTGCTGCTGCTACGCAGGTGGCGTTGCACAGCCCTTCTGCCACGACTCACCTCCTGAAGGACGTGGCTGAGAACAAGTGCCGGGCTCGGTCTTCGAAAGCTTGGAAAGTCAACAATTAGGGTTTAGGGTTTAGGGTTTAGGGTTTGGGGTAGAGCATCCCGGACCGTGTCGAAAAAAGTCTCTTCGTCATGGGTGACATTCACTTCATTCATGTGAACGGAATGGTTGCATTATATAGGGGCCTAAATAATTACCAATACTATTTTGGGGTTCCGTGTTGTTTTTATACTTATAGTAGAACGAACCCCAAAGCCCTATTCTAATCATTAAAGCCCCTATATTAAGTGTTCGTCAGTGTCGCCCAAAAGAAGTTGGTGAGGCAGGCTGAAGGTTGGTTGAGTGACACGATTGGGGAATGTAGGAGTTTCCGAAGATAGGGGTGCCTTATATGGGGTCCTTATAATTATAATAAGGTTCAGGATCCTACGATGATTATAGTAAGGTTCAGGATCCTACTATTTAGGGTCCATACTAGGGTCCCCTATTTTCGGAAACTCCCATGTAGTGTTGCGCAGGCAGCCGGGCACAGCCCGTGCCCATGACCACGCCACTTTTGTGTGCTCTCTAATTGTTGTTGTGGCTGGTGGTGATGCTCTCTTGTTTCTGATCGCCTTGGCGCTGAGCATTCCGTGGGCATTGGGATAATAAGGAGGATGATGGTGATCATGACGATTCCACGATTATGATTGTGGTCATGGCGTCATGGCGAGGTTGTCTTGATGAGGATTTCTGGATATTGCCCAAGGATCCACGACTCCTGGGCGGAGCAGCTGTCCAAGGCGGGTTGGCCTGACGTCGTGTCGTCTATGCCCAAGAGTATTTCCAGCTGTTCTGCACCGATTTGGGAGTTTCCGAAAGTAGAGGACCCAACTGTAGCACCCCAAATAGTAGGATCCTTATTATAAGGACCCCCACAAAAGTACTCCAAATTTTCGGAAACTCCCAATTCAATTCCAGCTGATTGTCTTCTAACATTTGAGCACAGTGGTCCCTAGAAACGGAGCTCCGAATCCTGATCTCCGGAGTCACAAAACCCTAAGCCCTGAACACCACATCCTGAGCCCCAAGCCTTAATTCCTAAACCCTAAACCCTAAACCAGGGCACCTAAACCCTAAATCCCTAAACCCTAAACCCTAAACCCTAAGCCCTAAACCCTAAACCCTGAAACCTGAACCTTACCTCGCTCGTTCAGAGGAGATGGTCACCAACCCGGCCGACGGCTTGCAGCCCCAAGCCTGCAACCGAAACGGTTTCTATAGGAGTCGGAATAAGTAGCACTAAAAATCTTCACAAGGCTACCAATCGAAGCAAAAATCGTGGTAATATATCCATATGGTCCACATATGGTTAGAGCGCAACATACCCCCAAACCCAGTTATCAGCATTAAGGTCCTTCTAGTAGGCGAATGTAGGTGCCTCAAGCCTTAATGATTTTAACAGGGTCTAGGGGGCTATTTTATTCTAAGTAAGAAGGGGACAGTACCCTCCAGAAAGCACGTTCTTTTTTCAATGGCCCTATGTGAGAGTTGCCCTTCTCATAGTCATGTCGGTGCGTTGCCTTAGGAAGTGGATCTCGCTGCTAAGCATTGCTCCGCGGGCTGGCGAGGAGGCCCTTGGTCATCAGCTGAAAGGGATCCATAAGGGTTCCTTACAGTACAGGGATCTATAAGGGTTCTATAAAGGGTTTAGGGTTTCGGAGCCCTTATAATAAGGATCCTATTATTTAGGGTACTTTTTCAGGGTCCCCTATTTTCGGAAACTCCCAGGTAGCAATGTGGCTGGGCACGTGCGCGAAAAGAGCATGAGAGCATTCTCTTCTCTGCTCGGGGTAGGAGGGACGGGAGCTGATCCCATTAGCTGACGAGGTCATCGAAGCCCTCACTATCTCTCCTGAGGCCAGCGGGCTGCAACTGCATTATATAGGGGCCTCAATAATTACCAATTGCTGAAGTGCTGGCATGCACTGCAGCGACATTTTGACACATCATGCATCTTGATTGGGTTTTGCAGAGCCCGGCCTCCCGTGCCCAACCCGAGCAGCTTTGGAAGAGGTCATGGACGAAGGTCACCATCCACTTCCCCGGCGAGTCAGTATGCCGGCAGGCACGGGGGTTCCTGCCTTTGAGGGCTGTTGGGGTATTGTACAATATACCCCAAAACCCTATTCTGGTTCTCAAGGCCCCTATATTATAGAACCCTATTACAGGTCCCTTATAGAAGAGCCCTTTAAAGGATCGATGTCGGGGTGGCAGCGTTTGCGCTCCTCTGAAGTTGTCTCGGGGTGCAAGCCATGAGTGCTTGTCCAAGGAAAGCGCGCCTGAAGTAATGTAAGGGCCTCAGTAATTACCTATACCATTTTGGGGGGTTCCGTATTGAGTATATTTTATAATATACCCCCCACCAATTCTAGTCAATCAGGCCCCTACATCCAGCGCTCCCATCTCCTTGCAGGCACCAACTTCTTGTGTGCCTACGAGGCAGCAGCGAAGTGGGAATATTCTGGCTCTCTTGGCTGCAATACTCCCAAGCAGCTCCAATGTTGAAAATTGAATCCTGGACATCGAACCCATAAGCCTGAAACCTCTAAGCCTTGAAACTTAGGCCCAAGACCCTCAATCCCTCAAGTCTTAAACCCCTAATGCCTAAAACCCTAAACCATGCCTACAACCATCCAAAGTAGGAATAAAAATGGTACAACACCGAAAAAGGCCATTCTACATACTTTTTGGGGGAAACCCCTAAACCCTAAACCCTAAGCTCTAACCCCCAGACAGCGAGAGAACCAGGTGAGTCCTGTCGGCCCTTTCCTGCTTGGCACGAGAGCCTCTGCCCGGGCTGCAACCAGGCACGTCGCCTCCTCGTCGTCTTTTGGGGTCTGGGGTTTAGGGTTTGGGGTTCAGGGCTTTGAGGCTTAGGGGTTGCACGAGAGGGTTTAGGGGCCTTTAGGGTTCAGGGTCTAAGGGTTTAAGGTTTGGGTGTTACAAGATAGAGCTTAGGGGTTTAAGATCTGGGATTGATGGTTTATTGAGGGTCCCGGGTCAGTCTGACGTCATGTGAGGCTTCTAAGGGGTACCACATTCAGACGTCCTGAAGATCCTGACTTTCTGTAATGCGGTATTGATTTAGGCTTGAGGGTCGAGGCTTCGGAGTTTAGAGAGTCAAGGGTCAAAGGGTTTAGGATCGTTTCGGGCTTACGGAGGGTTTCACCGTTCAGCCTCGTTGGGTTGTCATGTGAGGGCTTTAGAATTCATAATTAAGGGTGCTGTGTTTAGAGGGGTTTGGGGATTTCGGGCTGTCTCGTGCGGTTTCGGGTTTAGGGTTTGGGCATTTGGGTTTAGGGTTTGGGGTGGCTGTAGAGGATGCTCTCGGGCTTGATGGCATTAGGCCACGAGAAGGAAGCTAGATGGCGCCAAAGGTTAGAAGTTCATGGCATCTTGGGTTTTCCTGCTCCCAATGTTTGGTAGCATGATGTCGCTTCAACATATTAAACCAATATAGCATACTACGAGGTAATGTAATTGTTTATAGCTATATATAACTATACATAGTAGCATTGTATGATTTGGGTTTGTCATGTCAGTCGGCCCGGGCGAACCTGGGGATAGGAGAGGATGGTGGGCTCAGGAGTCCGGGTTGAGTCTCACGTAGTGCATACTTCATCGGGTCAGACAGATATTCCCTGTTGAGCAGCACCCGACACCGAACATGTATAGCTGGATTTTCAGTCCTTGACTTGCTGTGGTGTTCTGAAACTTGTCCTCATCTCGATCGTTTTCTTCTGTGGTGTTGAAGGTTGCATAAACTTTCTGTCGTGTCAGAGTATCGTAAGAGTCTTAGCGACGCCATGCTATCATGTCAACTTCGTAGTCGCCACGAGGGAGTATGTCAGAGCGAGTACTCTGGTGTCATGATGATAGGCTACCAGCATAAGCCTTAGTACAAACCCCAAACCCCCAACCCTAAACCCCATGCAAGAGATACCCCAAACCCAAAACCCTGAACCCTTCACCCTGAACCCCAAACCCTAAACCTCAACCCTAAATCTCAAACTCTGATGACGGGAACTGTGCAGATAGGATCGTCCGACCGCTGCGATTTCATCTCTGCCGCGGAAGAGCCGCTGTCGGCGCATGGTCAGGCCCGTTTCTGTCAAGAGGGTCAATTCAGGTTTAGGGGGCTGTGGGTTTCGAGTTTAGGGTTTAGGCTTGTGGGGAACAGGATTCAGATTCGGTTTAGGGCTTGGAGGGTTGATGTAGGGTCCGTAATAATTAGAGTTGCGTTCCGTTGACAGAGATCCTTACTGCTTCTCTACTTGTAGCAAAAGTGTCAGCGCAGGGAAGGTCAAGTCTTGTTCCACCGAACGAGCTTGGCTCACAAGCCTACGCACCGCCCCTAAACCATAAACCCCTACACCCCAAATCCTAAACCCTTTTTCCCTAAACCCTAAATCCTAAATCCCAAAGCTTGAACCCCAAAGCCCGAAATCCTCGAACCTCAAGGCCTAAAACCCTAAGCCCCAAATCGTAAACACAAAGCCTAAACCCCTAAGCCAAAGCCCAATCCCCAAGACCTTATTCCTGGCTCCAAAGCTTATGCCCCTAAATGTTAAGAAGCCGAAGACTTGCACGGAAGGCAGCTCTACACCGTCCTGACGGGTCAGAGTCAAGATCCAGTGAACCAGGCCTTCAACACATAGTACTAGGTGGAGCTTTGGGCACTTTTGACCTTCCTTATGGTTCCAACGAGATATCCTTTCTTATTTAGCTTTTGGGGTCCCTTACAGTACCGGCCAGTGTAGTATATTATATAACAGTACATTATGCGCATTGTAGCATACTTTAGTCTATAATGGTATATGCAGGATATCGTAGTATATGATAGTCAGTTGTACTACACTGAGCAGGGTGTCGCTGTTGCTTTTGTTCTTGGCTCTTCTTCCTCTTCTTCTTTCTCTAGGTTTCATAGCAGTGTTTTTTTTCATGCGGGTTTGCAGGTTCTTCTGCTGCTGGTGGTGCTGGGGTGGCTGCTGCTCCCGCGACAACGAAGACATGTACTATCATACATAGTTGGCCTCGGCCGCGATGATGCTGGTTGTGATGATGATCATGATGATGGTGACGCTGATGTTGGTGGCGTTGGTTCTGGTGATGACGGAGATGATGACGGTGACGCCGACCGTTTCTTAGCCGTGATGCTGCTGCTGTTACTGGCGACGAGTGCGGTTGCATGGAATCGTTGTTGATGCTGCTATGTACATCATGGTGTAATTCGGGTCGCCTATCTTTTGCTGCTTCTGCGGCCCGTATGCTTACAGTACATCGTAGTATAGTACATTGCAGTAATATGCAGCGGTTATATTCTAGTATATTGCGTATTTGAGAGTCTATCATAAATAGTATACTATACTGCATCATGGTATATCATTAACGTATAGTACAGTCTATTAGAGTATGTTACGGTTTATTATGGTCTATAGTTCATTATTGCATATGATAGCGTCGCCTTTCCTTGTGGCCGCTAGGTCCGATCTGAGACACCTGGCGAGGCGGGTGGAGGGTGGAACAAGTGCAATTAGGGTTTAGGGTTTAGGGTGTAGTGTAGGGGTTTAGGGTTTAGGGTTTAGGGGTTTAGGGGTTTAGGGTTGAGGGCTTAGGGATAAGAGCCCGGGGTTTAAGGGTTTGAGTTTATGCCAAACAAACTACAACAGCTTGACACGTCATCGAAAAACGAAGCATCCAGAGTCTAGCGTGGATGTATACAGCCACAGTGAGATTCATAAAAACCTGATACTGCGACTTGTCTCAGGCACAACAGACTTTCTAGATTCTACATTGCCGTCATAGTCATCTTCATCGCCATCATCACTGTTGTCGTTGTCGTCGCCGTCGTCCTCGTCCTAGTAGCAGCAGCAGCAGCAGCAGCAGCAGCAGCCCTACAAGCAATCCGGAACCCTCACTCGCCCGCAAACGCCTCCGCAGTTCAGTCGCGGCGTCTCTGCTCTACCAAAGGCTGGTGCACAGGTGGCTTGGTGCGGCACACAGGAGGGCGCAAATCGTATGTAGGTCGAGGTAGGGTAACTTCGGGGAATTCTGCATCCCTTCGCAGAGAAGCATGTAGATGCATGTCACAAGCATAGACCCTGAACCCTAAACTCTGGGCCCATTGCATTTAAAGATAAACTCTCAACCCTGAGCCCTGCACCGACTTTCCCTAGATCGCGAAGGCACTGACGGATCTCGTTCCGGCGAAGGCAGGGCTGTGGGGTTTCCCATCTTGGGGTTCCTGATTATGAGTATAGTATATTCTTTTCCCAGTATAGTTACATGGTACACGACGGGAATAACTAGCACTTCGTAGGACTCCCGAAGCGACGCAGGTTGCGATGGCCAAGCTCCCAAACCCTAGACCGTGATTCCTAAACCCCAAACCCTAACAAACTCGAAATCCTCAAGAATATAATGAAGAAGTTGTTGTATGTTTTCACGAACAGCCCGCACAAATACTTGAACCCCTTGAACCGTCAATTTCAGCTGCCGCCACAGCCACAAGCCCCCAACAAATTGAAGGCCAGGCGCAAAGCAGGGTGCATACGCCACCCCAAATCCCCACCAGCGCTCCGCCCAGCCCAGCCCAGCCCGCCAGGCAAGCCCAGCCACAGCAGCCCAGCCAACCCCCCAAGCCCGCCCAGGGCACCCAGCACTCCTGGACAGCAAGGTCCAAACAAGAAATTTTCGCCGCTCAAGATTGCTCGGCACCCAAACGCTTGACGATTTCCTTAAACCCCGACCCTAAACGCTAAGCTTTAACCGTTGTTTCAGGTTGTGATGGTCAAGCTGCCTGGTCTCATCTGTCCACAAGTCCTTTACGTGCCTCGGCGGAACCCAGGGGGCAGCAGGTCGTCTCTGCTCTTCACGGGTTTCAGAGCCTTAGGCTTCCACCCCAAATCTTAAACCCATTAAAACCCTGTAAACTCCAAGCTGTAAGCCTTTAGCCCTAATTCTCAAATCTTTGTGGACACACCAGCAGGCAGAAAACGGCGTTCAAAAGAATAACTCCTGAAGTCTTAGCCGCTAAGCCGCCAAACAGTAAATCCTAAACCCTACACCTTAAAGCCTAAACCCCAAACCCTAAACTCCAAATCCTAAACCCTAAACCTTAAATCCTAACCCCTCAACCCTCAACCCTCAATCCTAAACCCCAGGTGTTGAGCACCGTGAAGCATCCCCGGATCTTCGTGAAGGTTGCCGTGAGAGCGGCCTGCTTTCAACACGAAGGTTTAGTGTTTAGGGGTTTAGGGGTTTAGGGGTTTAGGGATTTAGGGGTTTAGGGGTTTAGGGGTTTAGGGTTTAGGGTTTAGGGGTTTAGGGTTTAGGGGTTTAGGGTTTACGGTTTAGGGGTTTAGGTTTACGGTTTAGGGGTTTAGGGTTTAAGGGTTAGGGTTTAGGGGAAGTTCCCCAGGGTTCCACAAGCAAGGGGCCCTGGTTTTCCGAAGGTTTCGGGTGAGGGGTTCTTGTCAACCCGATGAAGAGGGACTTTCAGGGCACCCTAAACCCTACATCCCTAAGCCCTAATCTTCAGATGGCATCCCGAGGCCATCGTGGAGTTCGTGTGGACGAACATTGCCAATGGCTCAGCTCGTGATGGTCGCCATAGTACTAGCATGTGGGGGTTTCCGAAAAAGGGGACCCTAATATGGTACCCAAAATAGTAGGATCCTTCTTATAAGGACCCCAAAATAATGTAGGCTCAATTTTCGGAAACTCCCATGTGACGAGCCGGCTGCAGAGACTGCTCTAGTGAGTTCCTAGGGCCATCTCAGGCCCCGAACCTTCAATCGTAGACATTAAATCTCAATCGCAGGGGGCATCTGAAGATTCACAGTCGGTCGCAGAGGTTCGCTACCAGTACTATTGGAAGACGACGCAGCGGGCAACTGTGCTGCTTCTGCGACTTGCCAGGAGATCTTAACAGTTCGCGATTGGGGGATCGGTGAGAAAAGTAGAGTTTTTCTGTCTTGCACGGCACGGTGATGAGGCTAATGACCCTGATGCCAGGATGATTTGGTGATGCCCCTCTTATAGGAAGCCTAGAAAGATGGAACATGGATTTGGGATGCATCGTGCTACGATTCCTTATTATTTGCCTTAAGGGCATGAGGATAATGATGCTTTAACTGTCTGGCTTATACTTTGAAATGTCGTATGATATGAAACTACATCATACTATACCTAGGTTATACTACATTTTGCTATATTATACTATACGACACATTATACTAGATTATACTATGTTATGCTCTATTATGCAATATGATACTACAGTCTTCGATACCCTTCTACCCAGATCCCCCGGGAGTATCTAGAAAGTAGGTCCCCTAATTTGGGGCCCGAGCCCGAACCCCCATTAAGGGATCTACTTTTTGGATCCTCCCTGTGCCCCCTAAACCCTAAACCCCCATTAAGGGATCTACTTTTGGGGCCTGGGTATGCCTGCGAGCCGAGGCTCTTCTTCTTTGTGGCCCAATGGATTCCCGAAGATCCTGCGCCTTGGCCAGAGAAAACCCCTGAGCCCGGAAGCTTGTGGTGGGTTTAGGATCTAGCGTTTAGGGTTTCGGATGTAAGGTTTAGGATTTAGGGTTTCGGGTTTAGGACTTAGGGTTTAGAGTTTAGGGTTTGGGGCTTTGGGTTTGGAATCCCCCTAAACCCCTAAACCCTGAACTCTAAACTCTAAACCCTTCACCCTCCTAAACCCCACGTTCTTTGCCTGCATGACCCGAGGTCTCGCTGGTGCGCAGAGGCATGGAGGGTGGGAGTGTGGTCGGCTTTACGGCAGGGGCTTGAATAATTACCTAGATTCTTATGGGGTTCCTTATGATAACTGTAGTATAAGGAATCCCCAAAAGCTTAATTATTCTAACTAGTAAGGCCCCTACCATCTGACTGTAACACCAAGCTCGTGGCAATCCCTTCCTAAGTCTGTTTGGCTGTTCATGCTAACATATAACGCGCATGTATCATGCAGGGAGTGTGCGAAGATGGCAGCTGACGCAGAGAAGTGAGGGCAACTTCAGAGAAGACGGGACTCATGCTTCCCTTTATCGCCAAATCCGACAGTTATCCTCGACTCAACCTTCTGCTTCTGATGCTGAAGGCTGCTGGAGCTTGGTGGCCGCGCAAGCTTACCACGAGCTGTGCTACGAGGCCTCTGCTTTAGGGTTCGGGCTAGTATTTTTTGAGTAAGTTATAGTCGATTACAATAGACTCTATACATAATCGTATATTATAGTGTACTATAAACGTTTATACTATAAACTTTTGTGCAGTAGTCGGTTCCCTTGCACGGCAGTCTTAATGTTTCGTTTGTTCAGTTTTTTTGGTTTTGTGGTACAGTGCTGTGAGGCTTTCAGGGTTTTTGTGTTGCAGGGTTTAGGGTCTAGTGCTGTCCGACGATGTCTTTCCAATTTCGTCTTGTGTCGGCTTGTTAAGCTTTGAGCATGTTTGCCATAAGTTAGGCAGAGACGAACCAGTAAGAGAAAGGGACAGAGAGAGAGAGAGAGAGAGAGAGAGAGAGAGAGAGAGAGAGAGAGAGAGACGGAGAGAAAGGCAGGTGCATAGCTCAATGGAGAAGTGAGGCAAAGCAGAACCAGGAAGTGCAAACGGGAGCCTAACTTGCTACCGTGCAGCTGCGCAGATTGCTACACTGTGAGACACGAGAATGCACATGCTGAAAACTGTGTGTCCGTGTGTCGACTCTACTTGCCGGAAGTTTCTTCCGTCTTAGTGCATGCAATGAGGCAGAAATACGGCAATATGAAGCAGGTGCTGTTTAAGGTAGGTATCATATCACGGGGGAAACTGGTTTTGGTTCTAATGTTGTTTGCAGCACGAAAGTCTGATTTACTGTTGCTTTCGTAGGCGATGCAAATTCGCCTGTGGATTTACGTTTACCCTGCAGATAAAATCTTTGAGAAACAAAGCGAAAACATTTCGACAGTAAAGATTAAGTTCAACTGTTGATCTGTACAGTGAATTGCCTGTCAGTCTCCAAGTATGTGTTTACATTGCGGCATACGACCGTCGTTTTGACGCATCTTCTCCTGCTGTTTGTATGTGTGTAATACCCGGATATAATGCATACACACACACATTCATACTTACACACACACACATACATACCAACACATATATGCACCTCTAACCTAAGTCGTAGGCTCTCTCGGTTTTGCCAGCATCGGTGTTGTGAAGACGACCTCTTGACTTGCAGGTCTTCGAGGCCGTGGGCTTCGTGATTGAGCTGCTTCTGGGCTCTGTAGAAATAGTTTCTTGTTTTGGGGTTTAGGCTTTAGGGCTCGTTTTTTTGTTTACTTTTCTTGCCTTTGAGCTCCTATAGACCGAAATTTGGGGGGGTTGTTGGAGGTATTGCTTTTGTTTTGCGTGAAGCCAGGTCCTCTTGTTCAGTCTTGCGAGTTTCAAGTTTTGCAGGGCAGTTTTTCTTGCAGCGCTTGCTGAAACCACGCAGTCTCATTCCAGTGTCAGCAAATGTCTATGGGACACTGTTGTTATACTTTCGTTTTTCCATTATGGAGTTAGGCCTATGTTACTCTGAACCTTGCACCCTGAGGCACACCAACACCTTCAGCCCCAATGCCAAAACCCCTAAACCCCGGAGCCCCATGCCCAAACACCCCAAGTCCTAAATCCCGTAAAGCTTGACAGCTTCGTTGTGGAGTATCAAACAAGAGCCCCAAATAAAGCCCTAAAACGTAAGCCCTATCACCTCTCAATCCTATACCCCTTACCTAAACCCTAAACCCTAAGCCCTACACCCTAAACCCTAAACCCTCATCATCCGTCGCCAAGGAAGCGACCGCAGGAGTATTTTTGGAAGCTCCTCTGCTGCAGAGAGAAAGGAGGAGGTTTGGGGTGTAGGGTTTTTGGGGTTTCGGGTTTTTGGGGTTGGGGGTTATAAGGCTTAGGGCTTGGGGGTTTAGGGTTCAGGGTTCAGACTTTTTGGGGCTAGGCTTTAGGGTTCAAGTGCTTGAGTTTAGGGATGGGTTACAGAATTCAAGGGTTCGAGGGTTTGCAAAATTTTAAGAAGTTTTATTCCTGTTCATGTGGATCTCAGGTGTTACCAAACGGAATATTGTAGGGGTACTGTAAGTGTACCATACGGGTACTACATCACCTGGACAAAAGTTTCGACATACGGATGAAAACTTTGCTAGTACACCATGACATATGCCGTGGAGAAGCGTAGTGGCCGCAGGTCCGTTTTACATGGCCAGCGTGGCGGAGTAGTTAGTTTCCCGGAATAAAAATATACTACTACGGAGAGCCTGCGGTTTCTTGTGAGGAGTCTGCGGGGAAAGGGGGGTTCCAGTGCTTCATATGTTGAGTTAGAGCCCGTGTGGCGAACTTTTGTCCTGCGGCAGTATAAGGGCCCACGGCCTAAGGTTTAGGGTTTAGGATTTCGCTTTCATATGATGCCAGCATCATTTGACATTTGCTCTGTGCTGGCCTTGTACTATAGATATTATCATCCTAGTATAGTGGGCCCCGAAACCCTATTCTAATTCTTAAGGCCCCTACACTATATAGAACCCTACTTTTTGATCCCTTATAGATCCCTTTTAAGGACACATTTGAAATGGAACCCTATTCTAATTATGAAGGCGCCTATACTAAATCCTTATACTCGCCCTTATAGTAACCCTTATAGAAGCCCTAAAAAGGGAACCCTATTCAAATTCTTAAGGCCCCCACATTACTCGCCCTCTCATCTGAGCCTTGTCCCCAGTTCGTGTCGCTCTCTCTAGTGGAAGCGAAGTTTGCAGGGCGAAGAACTTCTGGGACTACATCTCCATTGCGGGAGTCTCAGTGAGCTTGACGAGTGGGTTTAGGGTTTAGGAGTTTAGGGTTTAGGGTTTAGGGTTCAGGGTTTAGGGAGGGAAGAGTGCAGAGCTTCTTTGTGCAGGAACTCCAAAGAACTGAGCGCCTGAACCCTAAACCTCCGAAAAGGAACCCCGAAGCAGACACCCGAAGCAAAAAGCCCGACACTCCAAACACTTAACGCCAGCATCCTGCCCACACCCTGCACCCCAAACCAAGCCCACAAACCTCGAATATCGAGCTTTCAACTGATGCTGTAGTGCGTCTCTCGCTGAAGGGCCTTGGGCTGGCGTTGATGCACCTGAGACTTGGATGTGTCGATAGTGCATTTTGGTATAGAGGAGTATCTCAGAGTATATTAGGTATACAAAAGTGTATATCGTAGCATGTACTGTAGAATGATTTATAGTATACGTCGTAGTGTATCTTTTCGTACAGATTATAGTATCGATTTTAGTACATGTTATGGTAAAGTACTATTACAGCCTATTGACCCATGATTACGGTATGTTGCTAGCATGTTAGAGTATGTTGCAGTGTCTGCGCATCGTGTATGTGTTCATGTCGACATACAGTTGTGTGTTCGCGAGGCCGACGACCGTGGATTGATGGGCATTGTTGTTGTTCTGTCCACGCTATGTGCTATAAATACTAGATACTGTAATATCAACTACAGCCATAACCTATACGGTTATATACACGGTCATATCTACGGCTATATTAGTTACTATATATTCACATATCTTCATATGGTGATTTCGTAATGCCCTCCGTTAATGGCAGAAGGCTCCAAACCTTTGCGAGTTCTTGACCCCCCAACTCCAACGAAGGAGCCAGGAGGATTTGCTCATCGAGAGCTGGTCGACCTTGTTGGCTGTCACAGCTTCTGTGCCTCTATATGGGTACAGGGAACTCCAGAAAGTTGGAATATGGTTTCAGGGTAGGATACACTATAATTTACCATACAAGGGTTAGGATAATCATATTCCAACTTTCTGGCTTTTACCGTAGGTCTCTATGTCGGGTCCCGTTTTGGGCCCCCAAAACTCTCTGGCACCCTGATATTCAGCCCGAATCCTGTACCCTGAGCCCTAAACCCTAATCCCTAACTTAACCCTGAAGAACCTACTCTTGTAGGGTTCCCTATTACGATTTCCTGATACAAGTCCTTAGAAAAGGTAGGTTCTTCAGGGTTAAGGTAGTCCCTAATCTCCTGGCTTTGGGAGCCTCTTGGGCTGGGCTGGCCTCATAGAAGAGAAGGCCCGAAAGAGAAGAAAGATAAGGTAATGGGCCGCTGGGTGATGTTGACCTGGACGTTTCGCGCCTTCGTCTGGGCTCTTTGGCTGCCTCTCCCAGAGAGTCCTAAACCATTTTTTTTGCACAGGGTTTTTTTGCAGGGTTCTATGGACATGTTTGCTTGAGGGGTTTGGAATTTCTGGCAGCTGTTGCGAAGACTATCCACTGGAGCTACCAGCCCCTGCCCAAAGCGAATCAAGCCACGATGCAATATGTACTTTATGCAGCACTGGATCATCAAACATGCAATGAAACCTGCAATATCTTTTTGTAGTATCGGGTCCTATGTTTCCCCAGAGGCCGGTGAGAAGATCTTGCCGGTGTTGCAGGCCGGGGTTACTCGTGGAATCAGTTTTCGGCAGGATCAGGCTTGCGGGAAATTTTAGGGAGCGAAGGTTTAAACCCTAAGCCCTAAACCCGAGCTGCGAGTCCTTACACGCTAAGCCCCAAAGCGTGGCATAGACCAGGGGATTGCTTCCTTTCGAGGAGCGGCTTCCTAAAGATCCCAAAGGGCTTGGGTTTAGGACTTAGGGCTTCGGGTGGTGTGGGGTTCAGGACTGAGGGTTCAGGGTCTGAGACCTCGAGTTGAAGGATGTGAGGCTAAACTCGGCACCATGGTTTGGGGTTTAGGCTAAACTCGGCACCCCTCTCTCTGCTTGTTAGGCTGGGAGTACAGAGCGGCACAGAGAACTGCAGGCTAGATTTTTCCTGCTGTGCCATGTATCTCAGATATGTGCACAGTCCGACTGCTACCGCCAAGCAGGGCATGTTCGCAAGTTCGCATGTCTTAAAGGTTTATGAGTCCGAAAAGCCCAATCCGTCCACCCTGTCGTCGGAAGCTTGAAAGCACTTGCCTGCCAGGCATCTTTCGTGCCTATGGGAGGCCTGGGGCCAAGCTTTGCTGGGATGGGACATCGGGTTCGTCTTCTCCTTCTTTTCTCAAAAGAAGTTCCATAGTCGAAAGCTTGGGTTGGGTTTAAGAGTTTATCCTTAACCTCCTCTCTGCATCCCTCGCATCGCTCGTGACGTGCAGCTCGGTATGTTGGGTAGTCCCGGCGTGCGGAGAAACCGTCCAGGAGTTGACGCACTCAATGGGTTCTGTTCAGGAGTTGGGGTGCTGAGCGTGTGTGTCGGAGGGAGATTGGCCATGAAGAGGCGGAGAGACAGGAGAGCGAGTGTGTCACAAAAAGCACGACATAGATGGATAGGTAGCCAGCTAACCAGCTAGCCAGCAGGGAAGCTAGAAAGCTAGATAGCTAGATGGATAGAAAGATAGATAAATAACTAATAGAAAGAAGTACATAGATAGGTATGCCGGGGTTAAATAGGCAGGTACGTAGATATATAGGTAGATGGATAGACAAACTGCTGGATGTATAGACGGATGCAGTGGATAGATGCAATGCGCAGCTAGAGAATTCGGCGAGAGACAGATTCCCAGATGAAGAGAGATTTTTAGGTAGAGGAACGGAGGAGCGAGCGATAGAAAGAGGAGAGAGGGAGAGAGAGATCCAGAAAGAGAGAGAGAGAGAGAGAGAGAGAGCGAGAGCGAGAGAGAGGGAGAGCGAGGAGAGATTGCACAGACATCGGGCAAGCAGGCAGGCAGAGCACATAAATACCGTGACAGACACAGAAAGAGACGGGTCAGACAGACAGAAAGAGAGATGGGGCAGGCACGGACAGGTAAAAGGATACCAAGGCACATACACGCTCTGGCAGACCACTAGATGAATGTTGTGTTTGACTATTCTTCTTCTTCTTCTTACTACTACTACTACTACTACTACTACTACTACTACTATTATTATTCTTGTTATTGCTGCTGATATCATTACTACTATGAGCCCTGTCATTATTGCTACTACTACTACTACTACTACTACTACTACTACTACTACTACTACTACTACTACTATTATTGTTATGATTGCCGAGCCCGAGGCATTCTTCTGGTGACCTTGTTCATCTTCGCTGGGTTTTGGCATTCCTTCGCGGCAGCCGGGCATCAAAAAGCCCTAAGCCCTAAGCAAGTGAACCCTTAAACCACTAAGGCACTAAACCCTGATAAATCCTAACATCCAAAATAAACCGAAAAAACCCTAATGAATCCTACATCCTTAACCCTCAACCGGCATAAATCCTACTTCCTAAACCTTAAACCCTAAAGTTGGAGAACCCTAAGCCCTAAACCTTAAACCCTAAACAAGAATCTGAGCTTGGAGTCCTACAAATCTCAGGCGTTGACGCTGGCCCAAGGCCTCCTGGACCAGTACCAGGCGGGTTTTGGAACATGAGACGAGGGTTTAGGTTTAGCGTTTAGGATGTTTAGGGTAGGGTTTAGTATAGTAACTTGGGGGGATCTATAGGGTTTTAGGTTTGGGGTTTAGGGTTTCAGGGTTTTAGGGTTTAATTAGGGTTCAGGGTTTAGGATTTAGGATTTAGGGTTTAGGGTTTATGGGTTTAGCGCTTAGGGGTTGGCTTCAGGGTTTAGGGTTTAGGGAGACAACCAGAACAGAACAGTTCGGGTTTTTCGGGCTTGCAGGTTAGGGTTTCGGGTTAAGGGCCTATGGTTGAGACACAGAGGTCACAGAGGGATACTGTCCAAGTCGGTGCCACTTCCTGCACTGGCAGATGTGTAGGTGTCATGTTGTTTTGAGTGCGGCCCCCCATTTTCTCTGCTCCAACTTTTTGGCTCTGTTTCGCCGTGCGACAGCAGTCCCTGGTAGGTGCTGCTTGCTACCCTGCGTCTGCTGATCCTCGGTGATGGTGATGGAGCCGCAGATACTTGGCGTATGTATGGAGAGGGCCCTCTGAAGGGGATGTCAGTCGCGTTTGACTTGGGTTTCAGCTGAGAAGCACCTCTTATCCTTAAGCCCTAAGTCCTGAACCCTCAGCCCTGGATCCTGAGCCTCTAAACTCCAAAACCCTAAACCCGTACACCCTAAACCATATAGATCCCCGTATGGACCCCTTATTTCTAGTGCCCTTTTAAAAGGAACCTTAAACCCAAAGACCTAAGAAACGAATTTCACCCAGTAGAGGAGAGCAGCTGCGGGCCATGTCTCGGTCTCTTCCCGTCCTCCAGCAAAGCCTGTTTACAGGGAACTCCAGAAAGTTGGAATATGGTTTCAGGGTGGGATACCTTATAATTTACCTTAAAGGGGTTACGATAATGATATTCCAACTTTCTGGCTTCTACTGTAGGGGTTTAGGTTTGGGAGTTTAGGGGTTCGGGGTTTGGGAATTAGTAACAAGGGCTTCAGGGGGTGTAGGCTTTAGTGTTTAGTATCTACGGAATTCCTGGGTGAGTGTGGCGCAGATGGTCTCGATGGGTCCCTTCTCGGAGACCCGGTGCCCCGACTCTAATTCCTCACCTCCTTGACACGGCACGGTAAAGTTAGGGCTGGCTCGCGATCAAAATACCATATCATGCTATGTTATATTCTACTATATTGTACAGGCGTGTTTCCCCGAGCTTGTGCTGACCTTGTCGACTGTGCAAGGTGGTGCTTGGGCTCTACAATGGTGACGAGGAGTTCGCACGCCATCGTCGTCGTCGTCGTCGTCGTCCGCATCATCGCCGTCATCATCAGCAGCAGCCAACATCACGAGCACATTCAATGGCTATCAGCTATCATCGGAATCGGAGCGGCCATCTTCACCACCATCATCATCGCCGTCACCATCATCAGCACCATCTTCTGATTCGTCATCGTACCATCATCATCATCATCATCGTCATCTTCATCGTCGGCATCGTCAGAGTCGTCATGGTCGTCGGTATCATCATCGGGTTCATCGCCAAGTTTCTGGTCATCGCATCATCATCATCATCAGCAGCATCATCGTACCATCATCATCATCATCATCACCTCTTCCTCGCCGCCAGCATCATCATCATCGTCATCATCATGATGGTCATGGTGCACCTCAAGTTTTTGTTAACAGTGCTCAAATCAGAAGCCCTAAGCCCTAAACCCAAAGCTCCAAAAGCCTTCCTCCACTCCCTCAGCCCGAAACCCTAAAACACTCGGTCCATGCCCTGCACCCTTAGAGGCTGAACCCAGTTCCCTTCGAGCTCGGCCGAAACATCCCAGTTTAGGGCGCTAAGGCTCGGGTTCAGGGTTGGAGTTCTAAGCTTAGGGCGTTAAGGTGTCAAAGTTTTAGGGCTCCAGGGTTTCGGGTCTCAGTCAAAGGCAGCACTCAGGGCTTTACCCTTCTAGGGTTTAGAGTGTCCTAAGTAGGGCCACGGGCCCTAAGGGCTCTTCCCTTGTTCCGACAGCTCTAAACTCTAAACCCTAAACCCTAAACTCTAAACCCTAAACCCTAAACCCGAAACCCTACAGGAGCTCGGCTCCCACATCACCTTCATCCTTTGGTTCATTGCGGCAGCACGGCTCAAGACTCCGCTCGGTCGGCCCTGGGAGCTCGAAGCTCCGAAACGCTCAGCAAGCAAAGCCCACACAATGCCCAAGGTTTAGGGTTTAGGGTTTAGGGGCTTAGGGTTTAGGGCTTAGGGTTTAGGGTTTAGGGCTTAGGGTTTAGGTGTTTAGGGTTTAGGGTTTAGGGCTTAGGGTTTAGGGTTTAGGCCAAGTCACACCAACCTGCAGACCCCAAGACCCCAAGGCCTCAGACGTAGCTTTGCACCAGGTTGGGTAGAGTTTCAGGTTTGGGGTTTGCCTTTCACGATTCCTAAGCGTTTAAGAGGCTCAGTCTGCACTTCGTGCTCTGCTCCTGATTCGGTACCAAAGAAAGGCTAAGTGAGGGATCTTCGAGGCCGGCCAGAGAGCAAGAACCTCTTAACCAAGAAGGATGTACTAATCCCCCAACTCATGATGTTTAGGCCCCTTAACCTTCCAGGTCGAAGCCCTAAACCTAAAGCCCGAAACTGTCTAAACCCGAAGCCCTCTAGAAGCCGAAGCCTTAAATCCAAATCCCGAAACTCCAAACCCGAAGCCCTAGACTCAAAGCCCGAAACTTTAAACCCGAAACCCTCTAAACCCGAAGCCTTAAAAAGCCGAAACTCTAAATGGGTGGTTGTCAAAATTAGGGTCCCGTTTTGGGTCCCGATTGTAGTACGGCTCTTATTATTTAGGGTACCCATCAAAAAGGGACTATAATTTTGACAACCACCCAGATGGCCCAAGCCCGAGGTCATCGCTTTCTGCATCTGCCTGCTGAACCTCTTCATCGCCGTGCACGGCGCCGCCTGGCCCTGTCTTGGCAAAGAGTGAGGTCTAGGGCCTTTGGGGTGTTTAGGGCTAAGGATTTACGAGGCACGGATTTGGGACAATTGTTGATTTTCCCTTTATTGCTTGTTACAGAGCCCTACAAAAAGCATAAGTTTCGGGGTTGTGGAAACCGACACCTAGTTTAGGGTCTGCGGTTAAGCGTTTAGGGTTTAGGGCTTAGGATTTAGGTCTAGAGTTAAGGATTTAGGGCTTAGGGTTTGGGTTGTCGATCTTGTTACTCACTAGCCGGGGAGTGTTTAGTATCACCATGCCGCATGCCGGTACTGTCATGTCTGTTGTATTTGAGGATCCAATATCACGAAAAGGCCGACAGAACTTGAGTTCAAAGAGCCTTCCGCCCTCCAGATCTTTGTCTTTTCATGGTTAGGGGTACCCGATCTGTGGGTTCCTTCTACTACAACACGGATCCTACTATTGTTCTACTATTTGGGGTTCACGGGAGGGTCTCTTGTCACGAAAGCTAGCTCTTTGGAGCTTGCAGGATTTGTCGTTCACAAATTTCTTCCTAGGTAGTTCCATCGGTGCAACGAAGTGAGGGGGGGTGGGGGGGCCACCCCGGGGGGGTCCCCCTCCCCCTCCCTAGCGGGATCCCCCCTCCCCCCCCTTGAAGGCCATGCTTGCAAGCATAGCCGTTTGTGGAGTTTCGATTTGTTGTTACTCATAGCCGTTTGTAGAGTTCAGAATTGTTACCACTTATCACAAGCCTGCGCCGTCCTGCTTCTAGCTTTCGTAGCCCTGCTCTCAAGTTTAATGCCGAAACTCCTTGATCCCAGATATTCGAAACACTCCACATGGTAGGACTAGACCCGAAGCCTAAGCCCGAACACTCTAAACCCGAAACCCGGAACCCCGCTTAAACCTTAAACCCTAAACCTTATCATGGTTATAGGATAATATACCCCAAAACCCTATTCTAATTGCTATGGCCCCAAATGGGAGTTTCGGAGAATAGGGGGACCCTAAAACAGTACCCTGAATAGGAGGATCCTTAAAAAAGGACCCCAAAATGAGGTACCCCCTAATTATCGAAAACTCCCAGAACAGGACCCTAAACCCTAAACCCTAAGCCCTAAACCCTAAGCCCTAAACCCTAAACCCTAAACCCCTATATTGCCCCTCCTGAGCTCCGGGCAGTCAAAGGAGGCCTACGGCAAAGCGCAGGAGACGGCGCACATCTCCTTCTTGCAGGCTTCCCCCCCCATGTCATGCGCAGGGTTGAGGGTTTGGGGTTTAGGCTTTGGAGTTTCGGGTTTGAGGGTTTGGGGTTTGGGCTTTGGGGTTTCGGGTTTGAGGGTTTGGGGTTTGGGAATCAGGGCATTTGGGCGTTTTGTTGGCTCTATGTCGCCATTCCAAGCTCCCTGAGGAGAGAGCGGCCATTTGCCTACATTGTCTTCTGATGCCGTGCTGGTTACCGACAGGCACGGGCTCGAAATTGAGCTGTTGGGCTCGACATCAGTATTGAGGCCTTTACCAGTGCGTGAGACTTTTAGTATTTCCACCGCATCTGAGACCCACAACCCTAAACCTTACAACCAAACTTCAGACGACTAGCCCGACGCCGTGGATGAAGGATTGCAGTCGCAGTCTTCCTGCCCAAAGACCTTGGCCGTGTTCATCTACGCCAGGATCTTAGAGGGTTTGGGGTTTAGGGTTCAGGATATAGTTCTCAGGCCTTCAGATTTCAGGATTAGGTTTCGTGTAGGGCTTTAAGTTACCAGGTTTAGGGTCTAGGATCTACGTCTCCGAGGTCGTCGAGCCTTCCGGGATGTCTGCATGCAATCCTTCTCGAAACAATACATCCATGCCACGCCCAAAATCCACGGCGAAGTATTCCCATAATTGTACTTATTGGCTAACCGCCACCCCAACCGATGCTATTAGCATAAACCTGCGCGAACCCTAAACCCTAAACCCAAGTATGGCCTACTTAGCTACTTCTGAAGCTCTGATCCTTCGTCCGCCCCAACCCAAGCCGTAACTTCACGCCCCCCAACCCTCAACTTTAGATCCTGGACACCAAAGCTGAAGCTCTGACCAAAACCCTGAACCCCAAACCTCTCAGTCTAAACCCTGAACCTTGAGCCCTATACCCTAAGCCTAAGCCCTAAACCCTAAACCCAAGGGTCAGTGCACTTTAAAAAAAAAAAAACCCTAAACCCCCAAGCCAACCCTCCCCAAATCCGAGCCTTCATCCCTGAACCAACACCACTTCTCGAACCCATAAAGGGCCTTTACTGGGTTCTTGTTGCGGAACTCAATTTATGCCACCATCCCAAAGGAAACCATATGATTTGCTATAGATCCACAATGCGGTAACTTGAATTGAATGAGCCTCCGAGGCCTTAGGAGACTTTATAGAACCTACTGCGGCCTCCGAATGCATATGGGCTAGGCCTTGACCTTCGCAGCGTGGCGAAGCTGCACTCCATCGACTCCGGGGTTTTGGGTTTTGGGGGGCTCTGGCATGGTTTGGCTTCTGGATTTGTTTATTGAAATTTCCGATCTTTCTGGGATGTGGCAAGGGCTTTGATTCTAGGATTCTAGCTTTCAGGGGGCCGGAAGAGGCTTCTGGGGTTTGGCGTTTCGGCACAAATGCACCGAGGATGCAGGGCAGTAGTCTTAGTGAGTGTGGGCTTAAGTGCCCGCGCACGCGCAGGCGTTTTGGTTGAAGCTCCAGGGATGGTGTGCGAGGGCAAACCTCTAAGGCCTTGAGGCCTTAAGCCCGTTAATCCGTACACCGAAGCCCCAATGACAGCTGTCAAGTCTCCACTCTTACACTTCGCTCAGCGACTCACCGACAAATAGCTCACTGAATGTTCCGGAGATGTCTTTGGGAGGCATAGGTGGTCATGTTAGTAGTATGAGCTGTTAATGATGTTGGTGGATGCCCTTGAGGGGGAATATTCCTCTGGTCGGGCAGGCTACTGCTACTGCTACTGCTGCGGCTGCTGCTACTGCTACTGCTACACAATGCATTGCATAGTAAGAACAAGACTTTCACTCGGAAGATAAGTTGCTATAAAACGAAGCAGGCTCAATGAGAAGGACGCAGCTTCGAGTCACAACAGCAAGAGCTCGATCATCGTAGCCGTCCCGGAGCCTCACAACGCTATACTCTCCACTCTAATATAGAAGCCTAAATCATTACCAATACCATTCCTTGGGGTTCCTTGTAGATCCACTACAAATCAGAACCCGAAACCCTACATTACACTACTAGGCCAGTACTTGGAGGGTCGGGGGACTTAGCAACTGGTTATTTTAGGGACTTATAAGTACCATAACCCCAATCAGGGTCCCGTTTAGTGTACTTATAAGTCTACTTCCTACCTACTTACTAAGTCCCCCGACCCTCCAAGTAACCCCCAACACCCAAATATAGTGCCCTAAATAGTAGGATCCTTATTACAACGAACCCCAAAAAACCGGCAAGGTGGGGCGTCCTGGTTTGGTTCACGGAGCTGCATCCCTGGGTGGCTGCTGGAGTTCTCCTCGTAGGCCAAGCCCAGAGTTTCGGGTTTAAGAAGCCTGATGGAGCGGCATCACACTGTGCGGAGACCACTAACAATACATTATATATATATATGTACATATAGATATGTAAATATGTATATATACATATATGTATATATATATATATATATATATATATATATATATATATATATACGCACATCGTGAAATATCATGTATAGCATACAGGATATAGTACCTTATTTTGTGGATTTTTTTTATGAATGCTGCATTATATACCAAATGGTGTAATCTTTAATCTATAACCTATTTTATATCACATCCGACATACTGCTTGTATCTCTCTGGGTGCTTGGCGCTTGGACGTCAAGAGGCAGCTTGGTGGCAGATCTGGTGCTGTTGCAGCTGCCCTGGCGAAAGCAGGCGCGGCACATTTTTGTATCCTCTTGCAGGGTGCTTCGAAATGTCAGGGTTTTGGGGTTTAGGGTTTCGGGGTTTGGAGCGTAGCATTTGGGGTATAGGGCTCCCTGTAGTCCCAACTTCCCGATGTGCATTGCCACTTTGCTTCTTTGCGATTGTTGCTGAATGGCTCCCGTCGTCTGGTGAATCCCAGGATTCGGAGAAGCTCTTCTTCTGGATATGCCATCGAGATGAGACTCAGCTCCAATGAATATACCAAGCGCAGGCTCATTCTTTCGTCTATTTTTAACGCTAAACTCTACTACACCCTGCGGATACTGAGGACTACGATGACAGCTCGTCACTTCCAGCAGAGGGTGTCTTAGTTGCAATGCAGATCGCGGTACAGTACTTGGCACGGCTAGGCTTCCTGTCCCCAGAGAGCCCTTGAGCCCTGAACCCTAAACCTTGAACTCTAAGCTCTAAGCTGTTGCTTTTAGCAAGTTAAGCAAAGAGTTACGCAAGGACTTCCCTCAAACACCTCCAGCCATCAACCCTAAACCCTTAAACCTCAAACCCTAAAGCCCAAAAACCCAAAGCCTTAAACCCTAAACCCTTAAACCCTACCCTTAAGCCCTAAACCCTAAAGCCCTAAACTGCTCCCTGCGATGCTCAGTTTTCGATGACATCCCCGGTGCCTCCCACGAGCAGCAGGAAGCGGTGGTGCGAACCTCAAGGCACTGAGGGTTTAGGGTTTAGAGATTAAGGTTTGGGGTGTAGGATGTGTGAACAGTGTGCACACGGCGGGTGCCGCTTCTTTGAAATGCGGGGACCTCAGGCATTGTGTTGCCCGAACTAGAGCCAACAAGTTCATGGATGCCTGCAAACGCTATGCCAGAGTTCATGTCAAGGCCGTGCAGAAGGTTAAGGTAATATAGAGGCCTCAATAATTACCTATACTATTTTGGAGGTTCCTTATTATAGTTCTAGTGTAATGGGCCCCACAACCCTATTCTAATCATTAAGTCTCCTATATTACATCAAGAGCGCAGGCTTTCCTTTAAACCCTAAATCCTTAAGCTTATCATCATGGTTCATCCTGGTCAAGGAACTCTAGCTCTAAGCAGGTGGAAAACAGCTCTAAGCCCTGCACACCCTAGACCCTGGACCCTAGACCCTAAACTTTCGCGCAGGCTCTCCATGAAGCTTGAGAATTTGAAGAGTTCTGTGGAGGTGCAGCGATTCGGCAGCGGTGGCGGCAAGCAGAAAGCAATGGAAGAAACCTAAACCCCAAACCCCAAGCCCTATACGCTTTGGCTTTGTCCCGACAACCGGAAGCCAACTTCAATTGGTAAGATAACGGCCGTTGCCACGTCAGCAAATCCCAGGCATTGACTTAAGTGGACTCGAAGGCGCGCTGGTGAGCTCAAGTTTGGTGGTGCGGGTTTTGGGTGTAGGGCTTAGGGCTTGGGGATTAAGGTTTTGGGGGTTTGGGCTTAGACCTTAGGGTTTTGGGTGATAGCTGCAAGCATTTACGGGTGTAGGCTTTCTGGCCCTCGGGTGTGGTGCTTAAAGATGGTGCCTCCTGGTAGGTCGCCTGAGCCACCTCGAGAAATGCGTGGAACGGGCCACGGCGGTGCGGCACCTACACATTAGGTCGTCCAGTTCATTTATATAGGGGCTTCAACAATTACAGATACCATTTTTTTTTTGCGGGGGTTCCTTGTTGTAGCTATAGTATAGTATACCCTCAAACCCCAGTTATTCTAATTTTTGCGGCCCCTATATTATGTTCTCAGCAGCTTGGACTGGGACTGTGGTTTTCAGAGCTCCCTTGACTTGCTCCAAGGCCTTCGCCGTCCTTGAGTAGGACGAACCCATGGCAGACCTGTAAATGTTTTCTTGTCATCGCGCCAATACGGCTGATGGCAAGCGCTTTGCGCTCGCTGAGCCTAACATCAACCCGAACCGCAAGCTAGTTTTTCAACCTCACGGCCGTAGACCCTCAACCCCAAACCCTAATCCCTAAACGCTAAACACTACAACTAAGCCCTAGGCCCTAAACCCTAAGCCCTGCATACTAAACCCTAAACCGTCCCCAGTAGATTTAGGATGCACGCGTTTCACCTTTCGCAGGGTGTAGGCCTCAAGAGCCATCGGCCACAGAAGCCGGATGATCGCCCTCTGCGAGGATCTCCAGGGATCAAAATCGAGACTGTGTAACGTTTAGAGATATCTTGTTTAGGGGTTTAGGGGTTTAGGGTTTCGGGGTTTAGGGTTTGGGGATTACGGTTTAGGGTTTAGGGGTTCGTGCTGTTATCTAGAATGCTAAAGGATATATTCGGCCCTGCTGTTTTCCGAGGCATGCCGCCCTTGCCTGTGTCTCCTGCTTGTATGAATGGATTCTTGAATCGATATACCCAGATCTTATGTGCATGTATACACACAAGTACAATACAAGAGCAAAGTAGTAGGTACACAGACAAGTACGTGCCGATGTCGTAACAGACACGAACACATAGAACTCAGGCATAAGTAGAGATGGGTAGACAAATACAAGTAGATCAAAGGTGTATTCATATTCACATATTTCTGTAGCAACAGTGTAAGCAAACTGCAGCATTTAGGTTAGCAAACATCGTAGTGGATACCGGGTAGATAACGGCAGAATGGGCAGACCGGTCGCCAATATCTGACCTACTCGTAGAGCTCAGAGAAGACACCAGACATAGCATGGTCAAAAGCTCACCATTCTTGGGGTGCGACGGGAATTCCAGATTCGCCTATCTTGGGCTGTGTGGAACGGAGTGTGAGAGGGCATGTGTTCAGGTTTGTTGACACCGGGTGAACTGTTTAGGGTTCAGAACACTTTACGCCCCGAAGCTCGATGTCCGTAAACCCTAAAACACCCTAAACCCAACGGTCGAAGGCAGACCTGTGTCCGAAGTCCCCACACGCGCACATTCGTTATCCTTGACTAGAAGCCTTGATCGCACAACACCGGTGCTGTGTTGCTCGTACTGCAAGTGGATAGTCCTCTAAATAAGGGTGTCTTTTATGGTCCGTTTTTAGGGGGTGCCGCATTATTCTGGGGAACTCGAAGGGACCCGACTTCAGCGAACCTACCTTAGCAAGGCTACCACAGTCCAAATTGTGTGTATGTTGGTGTGGTATGGAGTGGTATGAGTTGTATTGTATTGTATTGTACTGTATTGTTTTGCATTGTATTGAATTGTATGTTTTGGTCTTTCTTGTACATTATTTGCATTGGTATTGGTCTTGGTCGTATTGGCATTAGTACTAGAACTCTTTGGCTTTGCATCCTATTGCTTTTTGGATGTGGACGGAGAGATAGAGAGCTAGGTACGTGGATAAATCAGAACCCGGTACACCCTCAACCTTACCAACCTTGCACCCCTGAACCATGAAAATCCTAGATCGCAGGTTGTTAGTAGTGGAGTTTACGGTTTAGGTTAGGGTTTAGGGTTTAGGGTTTAGGGTTTAGGGTTTAACCTGACCCTAAATCCTAAACCCTGCGGCGGTTGGACTGTCACCAGGCTGCCAGAGCGCACGCGATCTCGCGAGGCCCTGAATCAGTTTCGAGTTTAGGCTAGTTAACCTAGAAGCCAGACTTACCTAGGTTACAAATATCCCAAGACACACCCCTAAACCCCTGTTCTAACGGTTGATGATATAAATCCTGCATTAGCCATGATAAGGAATATACCATAGTTCCCATAGTTTAGGGTCCTTAAGGTAATGCAGGATTTATATCATCAACAGCATCATTCACTAAGGCCCCTGTAGGATCTTCGGGGGTTTAGGAAACTTAGAGGTTCTTCTTTCGGCATCAGGTTTTGGGTTTGGCTTTCATAGGGGGGGTTGTCAAAAAATGTGGGTTTAGGGTTTCGGGATTTCGGTGCCGTATTATATGAAAGACCCAAAAGGGGCCATAATTTTGATAACCACCCATATGGGTTTTGGGGATTTGGGGTCGGTGTTCGATCCGATACAGCCTTCAACCCTAAACCTTAGAAGCTGCCCCCCACCCTGTAATAGTGACTATAAGGATTATATTAGGGCCCTATTACATATACCTATCATACCACTATTACAGGGTGGGGGCCCCTTCTAACCTAAACCCGTCAAGGAAACGTCTCCCAAGCCCTAAACCCGGCAAGTCCAAGAACCTTGCCTAAATCTTCCAGAAGTCCTAAACCCTAAACCCAAAACCCCTGAACCCCTAAACCCTAAACTCCAAACCACAAAACTCTTAGCAGCCTGAAGACCCTGGACTTCCTGAAAACGCATTAAAAACCGAAACACCCCAAATCTAGGTTTTTGTTACGGTATTGCAATTTAAGTTGTCATAATAGGGATCCGAAGTGAACAATATGGTTTCTTTATTATGATAACTTAAATCAGCAAGGACCCAGTCAGGTGGCATGGCCGTCAAAGCCATGGCCAGTGCTGTCGTGAAAGCTCGGGAGGACGAGGAGGAGCGGGAAAAGACACTTAGAGTTTAGGGTCCAGGGCTTCGGATCCCGGGCGTTGGGGCAGATGGCATGGCCACTTAAGACTTGGAATAGGAGCAGGGAGTACATGTTTGTTATGGCTGTATGATCTTGGTGTGTATTAGTGCTGTACCTGGTGGTATAACGACTATTAGGAGGTGTTGTTCTCGGAGCCAGAAAATCACCAAACCGCTACGCCGCCAAACCCTCAACCCTAAAGCCCCGAAGAAGACTCGACGGCTGCTTGCACCGGAAGAATCGTCGCACCTGGAGTCTTTTGTCGCCACTGTTTCGCTTCAGGCCTTACATAGCTCTATGGCAAAGCAAGGCGTACCCTACCGTAGGGTTTTTAGGTTCTAGGGACTGAGTGGCCGTCGTAGCCCTGAAGTCAAACAAAGCCGGTCTTCTATCTGAGCAGTTCAAACTTTCCTGTTGCACGATTTGCCCGAAACCCTAAACCCGACACCCTAAAGCTGAAGCCACAAGCCCTCAGCCTTAAGCCCTCAACCCTAAACCCTAAACCCTAAACCCTAAACACTAAAACCCCTAAACCGTATGCATTCGGCCCTCAGCCTCCAACCCCAAACGCTAACTTATGAACAGGCATTCGTGGTAATCTTACTTTGTAAGGTTACCTTCTTACTTGACATAATGGGTTTAGGGTTTAGGGTTTAGGGGTTAGGGTTTAGGGTTTAGGGAATACCAAAAAAGTGTTCACAACCCTAAGCCCTCACCTGACACTTGACTGCCAGGACCTAGACAGCTTCTTGGCCGGTGGCCGCCACACCGCTGTCCAGGCGAGGGGGGCATTGTCAGGAGTTAGGCTTCGGTGTTTAGGATGTATGGCTTGGGGTTTGGTCTTAGGGCTTGGGGCCTTCCGGTTTAGGGTTTCATGTAGGGGTCGGAATAATGATCAAAGGGGAAAAGGAGGGACCCTTAATGGGGACCCCTACCCTATAATGGGCTATATAATGGGTATATAATACATATATTAAGGGTATATACCTAGGGGTCCTTATTAAGGGTCCCTCCTTTTGCCCTTGGATTTTCGTCCCAGTTTGAACTACAGTAAGCTTTGCCCGCAAAGCCTGCAACGATTCAGGCCCCCGTCATATCAGGCCATGGAAACACGCACGCCGAACTCTTCTGCGAGTCCGTATATAAAAGCGTAGTTTAGTGGCTTAGAACGTGGAAGTTGAGTACCCTATACCCTAAACCCTCTTCCCTAAGCCCTAAACCCTAAACCCTTAAAAAACCCTGAACCCCTAAACCCTATATCCCTAACCTTAAACCCTAAACCCTAAACCCCTGCCCCTAAACCCTAAACCCCTACCCCTAAACCCTAAACCGTTTAAACCCCTCAACCGGGTTGAGGTCCGGCAGGAGAAGCAGAAGAAGCTGGTCTTCGAGCAGGCCAGAGGGGGGGGAGGGGGGGGGGGGTTTAGGGGTTTAGGGGTTTAGGGGTTTAGGGGTTTAGGGTTTAGGGTTTAGGGGTTTAGGGTTTAGGGGGGAGGGAATTCATGTTAACCGCAAGCCTGCAACCCTAAACTTACGGGTACTTAGAAATGATTTTAATTTTTGGTTCTTATAATCCCAAAGAAGCAGCTAAAATTATAATTTTTGCTAGGGTTCTAAGTTCAGTATAGTAAAACCCTTGCCCAAAGATCTACCAGAATATATTCATGTAGATATGGCTGAACTCCAGGCAGGTGAAAGCGCCCACCTCTCTAAACCTGAACCCTGTTTTTTCGGTGGGTTTAGGGGCTTTTTGGTCTTATTGGATTTAGGGGGGCATTATTTAGGGATCCTTATCGTGTGGGGTTTTGGTGTGCGTACAAAGGAAGGGGGGTTTCCGAGTTTCGGCTTTACAAGTGTCAAGCTCCAGTTGCAATACAGGGGCCTTAATAAGTAGAATAGGGTTTCAGGGTAATGCGGGCGAAAGCCTGTCGACGAAGAGCGAAACGAAGGACGACATATGCATCCTCAAAGAATGCGTATATACACATGTACAAAAGACATGTATGACTTACTGCAGATAGACTGCAGAAGTCGAAGCATTGCGTCGTATTTCTGGGACCAGGAGTCCAAGGTCTGCACAGGGAAATCTTTTGGATTAGGGCATCTCCGTGTAAGGTTGCGCGGCTCAGTAGAATAATTGATCAGCCGAATAGGGTTTCAGGGTATTTTATACTACAGTTACAAAAAGGAACTCCCCGGAACTCTACTATAATTATTAAGGCCCTACCTTAACCCACCAGAACCTAGTTTTTTGTAGGGTCCCTTTAAATCCCATATTAGGGTTTATAATAAGAACCTACAAAAAAGTAGGGCGTAGTAGGTCTCGGAAGAGTAGTGGGCTGGCTCAAGAGCTGTCCGCAATTCTGCGCCGGAGGCAAACCTCGAAAAGGCGCAAAAGTCCGCCCGATTGCCCAGCTGCTGGTGGGAGAGAAAATATAGGGCCCTTAATAATTACTATAGGGATCCCTTAAAGGGCTTCTGTAAGGGATCCTATATGGGTACCATAAGGGTTTAGTATAGAGCCCTTAAGACTCAGCAGCTATACTATTTTGGGGGTTCGTTAAAATTGCTATAGTATAAACTACCACAGAACCCTGTTCTGGTTATTAAGGCCCCTGTATTCTCCGATAAGGCTGTTGCAGTCTTTGCTGGCTGCTGTTCTGCTTTTGGTAGAGGCGTTGGGGTCCTTGCGAGAGTGGGCTGCTTCGATGGCAGATTTCTGCACAATCCTTCGACGATGTCCCGAGTTCATGCAAACCCACACGGTTTAGGGTTTAGGGTTGTCCCGAGTTGATGCAAACCCACAGTTTCAGAACACCATCCCCGAATGACTGAACCCCCAAGAGCCCAAACGTGACACCGTTAGCCCCCACCCCCATGCCCAACAGCAAAGCCCTAAAACCCGAATCCCCAAACCAGAAAAACCCAATTCCCCACATTAGTTGAAAACATTAAGCTGTTAATCCTTCCAGGAGCCAAAGGAATCGACGACCCGAAACGCCAAAACCCCAAACCCCGCAAGCCCTATTCTACAAAACCCCAAGCTCTAAACTGACTCTAAACCCTGAACCCCAAGCCCCAAACCCTCAACTCTCAACGATCAACCCCGAAACCCATCCCCCTAAACCCTACACCCGAAACCCCTAAACCCTAAACCCTAAACCCCTAAACCCTAAACCCTTAAACCCTAAACACCTAAACCCTAAACCCTACGCCCCCAAGGCCCCTAAACCTCCCAGCGGCTGAGGCCGATGAGGCGCGGAGGCGCGCCGAGGAGAGGGAAGCCTTAGAGCGATTGCAGGCGGGGCTTCGGGGGTCATGGTTTGGGCTGCTGTGGCGTTCAGGGTTTAGGGTTTAGGGTTTAGGGTTTAGGGGTTTGGGTTCAGGGTTCAGGGTTCAGGGTTTAGGGTTTAGGGTTCAGGGTTTAGGGTTCAGGGTTTAGGGTTAGGTTTCCGCGTCAGAGGGCCTTTAGGCTTATTTGCAGGATTCTTCAAAGAGGCTTCCAGAAACGGAGCATTGTGATTTGTTTGTGTTCGTGCCTATTGTCATGACAGTATTATGATTATCTGGCAGGGCTTTAAAAGGGCAGTATGGGGTCTTCAGGATTCTGCACAAAGTTTCCAGATAGTTCGGGGCTTTGGGGTCTTAAGGTTTCGGGACTGGGTTGGTTTGGGGTGTTTAGTGACTTTAGTGTTTCAGGGTTTCCGGTTTTTGAGGGGGTTTTCGAAAGTTTCAGGAGGGGATTGGGTTTAGGGCGCAGGGTTGAATGAACCACTGAATATAAGGGAAATGACAGCGCGGCGATTATTTCGGCATGGTTATTATTACGATAGCCGTGGCAGGAGGAGGAGGAGGCTGGTAGTCGCATTCTGATGATCGTTAGTAGCCCGAGCAGTAGTAATATTTCTACGACAGCAAGTAGTAGTAGTAGTAGTAGTAGTAGTAGTAGTAGTAGTAGTAGTAGTAGTAGTAGTAGTCGTAGTCGTAGTCGTAGTCGTAGTCGTAGTCGTAGTCGTAGTCGTAGTCTTAGTCGTAGTCGTAATCGTAGTCGTAGTCGTAGTGGTAGTGGTAGTGGTAGTGGTAGTGGTAGTGGTAGTGGTAGTGGTAGTGGTAGTGGTAGTGGTAGTGGTAGTGGTAGTGGTAGTGGTTAGTAGAAGTAGTAGTAGTAGTAGCAGTAGTAGTAGTAGTAGTAGCAGTAGTAGCCGCCACGGCTCAGACGTTTTGGAAGTTTCGCGCTGGCTTTCGAACAGGCTCAGGACTCCAACCCTTCGTTGCTAGAGGTCTCAAACAGGCCTCTCTCTGAACGACTAAGGGTTGGTGCCTCACGCTGAGCCATGTGCCATGTGCCAACTGTTTGCGTCTGAGCCGCCAGGTCCCAATTCCTGGACCCAGTACCCTGTCTCAACACGGGCCCACTGGGCAGGCGGTAGGGTTTCCACTAACCGCGTGGTGGAGGGAGTCACTCGGCTTGCCTTGTGACGAAATAGCGGATGGCGCTGCTCCCAGTGCACTCACAAAATTATTCTCAGATCAGGAAGAATTCGTTCAAGCATGTTTGCAGGAAGGTGGTTGCAAGCCAGCAACCCGTTTCTTACCGAGGTCAGGTCATGACCCCTGCTCTCCTCAGGCGCATGGGCAACTGCCCACCGCGGCCAGGTTCCACCCAGTCTTTTGCACCTCGGTCTAGAGCAGGACAGGCCACCAGGCCCCTCCGTGTACTGTCTTGGAATGCAGGCCACCTTGGCCAGCAGCAATGGTCGGAAGTCAAATCATGGCTTTCCACTGAGGCACGCCACACCTGTGATGTTCTGGTGCTGCAGGAGACCCACTGGCAGGCTACGGCTGAATTTAGTGTTTCAGGCTGGTACTGCATCTCGTCTGCCTCTGCTGCAGATCCGAAAGCCTCTAGACGTAAACAACGCGGGGGCAAGGCCCACATACAGCCACCTGCAGAGGCAATGCCTAATGACGACAAGACCCAACCGCCCCGCAAGGAACCCTCGACCACACGCGCGGACGGAGTCATGGTCTTTCTGTCCCCACACATACAACCTAAAGGTGTGAGATGGCAGGAACATGTCATAGGCAGAACCCTGGAGGTCAGGTTTGACTGGCACGGGGCCCGCATCCACCTGATTGCTGTATCCCAACATGTTTGGTCACCGGCCAAGCAGGTGCAGAACAATCGTCAGGACAGGGCACAGGTCCTCAAAGCTCTTGGCAGATGTGTGCAAAGGGTGCCACACCAAGACACGCTTATCATCGCAGGTGATTTCAATAGCTCCTTGCAAAAGCAGCCTAGGCTGGTAGGTCCAGAGCTCATAAGCCCACAGGAACCGCGACCTGATGAACCGGAGCTCACCAACTTCCTGTTGAGTCACCGCTTGGTGGCCCTCAACACGTGGCGACCTCAGCCATCATTTACGTACCAACAGGGGGACACACGCACACAAATTGATTTTGTGCTTACGCGAGAGGTGTCAGCTGGAGGCACTGCCAAGGCCTCCACGCCACTGGCGGCTTTTCCGCTGGGCAGCTGGAAGAAAAGCGGGCACCTGCCCATCAGTGCGACTGTCAAGCCAGTACGTCACTGGAATTTGCCGCCTCCTCAGATACAGACACATCAGTTTGACGCTGCTGCCCTGCAAGCGGCTGTGAGGGACAACACGCTGCCAGCTCAGCAAATGCTGGAGTGGGTTACAACCCGTCTTACACCGGACATGCAGCCGGCGTCATGGGATCGCCTTCTTGGCGAAGCCTCCTCCAAGTTTTTCCCTAAGACCCCGGTGGCAATGCCAGAAAGTCCGGAGACGTGCATTGCCAGAAGAATGTGGCGCTCTGCACGAGGGAGCAATGCTCACACCAGTGCTGCATCAGCTACAGACGCAGCTGCCCGTCAACTGCTATACGACCAGCACAAACTGGCGGTCAAGCAGTCTCGCAAAGATCAAACCAAGCGGTTCCTTGCCGAGGTGGACCAGGCTCTCAATCAGGGAGACCAACACCTAGCATACCAAACTCTCAAGCATCTTCGCCCGTGGAAACCGGCTCTGAAGGCTCAGCTCAAGGATTCGAACGGTTTCCTACTCAGCCCTGCAAACGAACTTGCAGAGTTGGGCAAGTACGCCACCAAGGTATTTGCAGCGCACCCTCCGCTTCCTTCTGACGCGGGACTTCTGCCCCTACTGCCGCAGACCAAGCTGGCGAAACACATAGCTTCGATAAAACCTGGGAAGGCAGTCCCGAAAGGAGCAGCACCAGCCGCAGCCTGGAAGCTCTGCGCACAGCCTGTATCCGAGGCGCTCTCGCATTACTGTTCTGCTCTGACACAGGACCAGCCACTAGACGATGATCTGACACGAGCGGATCTCTGCTTGATCCCCAAACCGGGCAAGCCGGCTGACAAGCCTTCCCAGCTAAGACCGCTGGGAATACTCAGGCCGGATGCTAAAGGCCTGGCGGGAACGGCTAAGGAACTCCTGGAACCTCTCACGCTGCCATACATGAAGCCTCTCCCTCAGTTTGCATACCTCCCGGGCCGGGGTCTCTCCGACGCCCAGAGTCGAGTGGTACAGCACCTGAGAGAGGCTCGGCAACTGTGTCGCACTGCGAACCTTACCAGAGCGGATCAGCAGCGGGGACAATGTCCTGTCGGTCTAGTAGGCGGCATTACCTTTGCACTAGACCTATCACAGGCATTCGACACTGTATCCCGCAGCGAAATCTTGTCTCTGCTTGATGAACTAGGCGCAGATCCCTCCCTACAAAAACTGATACATGGCCTGCATCATCGATCCAAGTACAGGCTCCATTCACAAGGGGCGCACCAGGATGTGGAAACCACCACCGGCATCAAACAAGGCTGCAAGCTGGCCCCTACATTGTTTTCCGTTCTGACAGGCCGTCTTCTGCACAGGCTGATAGACACATTTGGCTGGGACAATGTCCGCAGATACTTCACTGGGTATGCCGATGACTTTACCATGCATCGCACAATCCGTAGCAAAGCGGACGTGGACGCAGCTCACAAAATGATCCTACAGCTTTTGTCGGAGGTAGAGAAACTAGGCCTGCGAGTCAATCCAACCAAATGTGCCATTCTAGTCAAACTCAGTGGCAGAGAGGCAGAGGCCACGCTCCAGAAGCACACCTGCTGGCTTCCCGACCAAGACGGCAAACTCCAGCGTCACTGGCGACTGGGCAAACACAAGTCCTTCCCAGCCTACAAACTTGAAACACAAATCAAGTACCTGGGCATTCAAATCTCTTATGGGAATTTCGAAATGCAAACGCTGCGCTTCCGTATAGCGGAAGCTGCCAAAAAGCTCCAGCAGGTCAAGCGATTTGTCTACAACCGCAGAACTGCAGGGCCAATGGCCAGGTTGAAGGTTTGGTTCACCACCGTATGGGCCACTCTGGTCACAGGACTTCCTGAAGTCGGCCTCACGGAGGAAACAGCCCGGCATCTCCGAGGTTGGTATGCACACAAGCTACGCTCCGTACTTAACCAGCCTGTCCATGTCAGCCGCATCTCCACAGCGGACCTATATCAGCTGCATTCGATTCAGGACCCGGTGGCAAAAATCCGAGCTCGGATGGCTTCGCGACTAAAAAGACTGAGCAAAAGACCCGACACCCCTACCCCCGCAGCTGACCTTTCCGTCTCGCGGATGACTACTTCCAGTGCACCAACGGTGCAGCGGAGCCCGTGGGCCAGACTGCGTCCTGACGCGCCGGCCTCGGTCACAGGCTCGAACACTACCGACATGGCAGTGTACGGTGATGTCACGTGTCTGGGACATGTCTTACAGGACTTACAGGACATACTACGCGAAGTGGACAATCTTCCTGCGAGCACCGAGGCCTCGCAGCAGCGGTTGCATGACTGTCCTCACTGTACGTCTGGCTTTGTCTCTGCGCATGGTCTACACATGCACATCACAAGGATGCATCGTGATCAAGTAAAGAGGTACATTCCCCCTTCCTTTGATCGTAGTCGGCATTCCAGGGACGGTCTACCAGTATGTTCCGCATGCGACAAGGCCTTCCATCAATGGAAGGGCCTACGCGACCACCTGCTGTCGGGAGCCTGTACGCAGCCGGAACGCCTGCGCCAGCTATCTCTCACCACCGAGGAGCAGCTGCAGGGCCAAGCGCTCAGAGGCTTAGCCGCCCTTCGGGCTACGGTGCAGAGTTCGCCAAAAGACAAGCTCAGCAGCATAGCCTCCCGACCGGAAGCTCTAGAACTCAAGCACAGGTGCATCTTGTGCGGATTCTGGACCCCCGACCATACCAAGATGAAAAATCATCAACGACAGGCTCATGCACAGGTCTGGCAGCGAGATGGTCCGGCGGCACTCAAGCTTTGCCAGGCCTACACAGTGCAGATGATCAAAGGCCACCCATGTCCCTTTTGCAAACTGCAGGTCTACGACAAACGCAAGCACCCAGAACAGTGCATAGTTCTGTTCCAGGTCCTGCTCGGATGGCACAAGGTCCAGGGTAAGGATAAAACGCGGGAACAATGTTCCAAGCCTCAACCAAAGACCGCGGTGACAATGTCCCTAAGTGGCTACTTCGGGACGGCGGACCGATCTGCTACTCCCGCTGCGGCTGCCTCCACCACGGTCCCCACGGCGACGGCGAGCACCGTCGCGGGACATCTCCCACCAGGCCTGTACTCACGCATGCGACGCATGATGAACTCAGGCAATACCTGCTATGTCAATGCGACCATACAAGCCCTTCTAGCCGCGCTTGACTCCGCGTCCAACATAGCAGAACTGGGACCACTGGTCGAACATTGCATTAGCCCAGAGGCGGATCCAATGGACACTAGGCTTATCAACCCCCCAAGCCTTTTCGCCCTCCGGTCGTTAGTGCCTAGATGGCGCTTTGATGGCAGACAACACGACACCTCTGAATTTGTCACGAGTCTGCTAGAACATCACACAGGAACCCTGCAACCAGTGCGCTGGGAGGGACGTACAAATGGACTGCCAGAAAGAGAAGACGATGGCCTTACGCCGCTGCTGCTACCTCTTTCTTCGGACTGTCGTTCACTGCAGCAGGCCTGCATGGCATGGTACAACCACATGTTCCAACGCGCCCTGGCATGGGCCCCAGACATCCTGCCCGTCACAGTTGCTCGATGGATGGACGGCACCAAACGACGCACCCCGATAGATCTGCGCAGGCAAGTCTCACTGCCGACTTGGACGGAAGGTCAGGACCGCCAGTGGCACCACTTTTCAGTCATCTCGGGGGTTTTTCATGTAGGAGCGGAAATCCACTCAGGCCATTACCGGTCTTTCTGGATCCATCCGCATGGAGGTGCGCTATACGTTGGTGATGACGCCACCAACCCACATCTCGCCTCGACCTCAGAACGCAAACATGTTTTGGAAGATTGTTACCTCCTTTTCTTGAGAAGACAGGAGTGACTCTGACTCACCCTCAAGGGGTGAGTGCTGGCCCTCCCAGTCCAGGAATGCGTGCACCACTAGGGTGCCTGTGCGTGGGAAGGCCGGACCCCACAATAGGTGGGCATGGCCCCCCCACGTCAAGGCCAAGCATGCTTTAGGCATGCGCAGGCTTACCCGCAGCTTTTCAGGCTGACCCAGCATGGCTGACAAGATCCACAGCCCAGACCACAAACGTGGTCGCACCACATCTCCCCTAGCTTCAGATTCACTGATGGGCGAACCGTCAGAGTCTTTTGGTGTCGATGCTCGACGCCAAGCGACTGGCAGCGGCAAGCAGCGGCCAGGCAGGGCCCTGCACGCCCTTTCCAACGCCGAGCTTACTCAAGGCTTCCTACTACATGAAGAACAGCTTGCCCTACTACAACTCCAGGCCTCGCTGGTGTACAAGCTACCCACGGACGCCCCCCTGGCACAGGCCCTAGCAAAGGCCGTGGCCGCGTGGCAGAAAGGCCACACGCCAGGGAAAGCGCACCCACTGGGTTCATGTGCACACTTCACAGCGGGAGCAATGCTCGTCCAGCTGGCCCAGTCTCAGCAAAAGCCACCAGGCATTGACACTGCACAGTTCAAGGCCTTCATCAAGCTGATCGAGGACTTCGGCGAATCGCCGCATGAGGCTGTGATTCATCTGGTCGCGCACTGCTCGGCTCGACAGAACGCTCTCAAGACGCACCTTATCTTGGACTTCCGACCGGTTCTCCACTCCCCGCTTGCGCAGTACACCTCGCTGATTGCGGCTCTCCTGGACTCCTATGAAGGAGAACGCCTTGGAAAAAAGGCCCCGGGTGGCCTGGCTCGTAAGGCGAGGGGCAAAGCTGGCTGAAGGAGAGGTGCCAATGGCAGCAGCTGGACACGGCCTAGCTCAATTAGAACAATCTCTATCTTTCGCAGGAGCAATGCTCGCATTTGCCTGTTCCTGGAGTGCACTGTCAGCCATAAGCTGTATCACTCCTGTACACAATGACAAGCAACCAGGCAACCACGCCTGTGGCAAAAGCACTGATCTTGCGCCTGTGTTCCCGTCATTGCAGCGATCTGCCATTGTTAGGCAAGTGCTAGGCAGCGTCTAATTCGTGCCACGCAGCCTTTCCAATTGCCAGATCGCATTCTGAGTCCCTTCCAGCCTCGTTGCCGCCCAACATGCCAGGGCTGCAGAGTCACATTGATCTCGACTACTACGTTGCCCAATGGGATAAAATCCGCGAGCTCGGCCTGGACAAATCTACCACAACAGCGGCGACCTCGGCAACCTCAGGCGATAAGGAACGGGCCGTGCAGACCAAAGAGCCCACTGCTACATCATTGCCGTCGGGCCGTCAACGCCCACCTACGCCACCTCGCTCACCGAAGAAGCGCCAGAACATGGTGAACAAGATCCACAAATAGCGACAATGCCATTCTGAGACTCGGGTGCGCACAATGAGCGGCCCTCACCCTGAAGGTGGTCAATGACCTCCTGCACCACGCTGCTAGGATGAAAAAAAGTTTCGCAACTTACAGGATCGCTCCTAAATAATGCAAGCTGAGGGCAGTCAGATCCCCCATACTGTGCTAGCGTACATGAGACTAAACACAGAAGGATCAAGTCAAAGGCCCGGCACTCTGCCGCTCCATTCCGCTTCGCACATGGCGGCTCCTTCTGACACTACGGCCCTGGACAGCCTTCACATCCGATTGGGTCTAGACCAGGACCCCCATCGCATGGCCACGGCTATTGTGGCAGCAATGACGGACCACGCACAAACCGTGCAACGAGTCCCTACCCCCTGCACCTTAGCGGGACCCACGTCGGCCGCTTGCATCAGTCTCCTGAAGGGCACGGTCGGCAAGACAGTGGGCAGAGGCTACACGAGCACAGTCCACCTGTCTCATGAGGACCCCAACTTTGTCATCAAACAGGTCAAGGTGGAGCACGAGGCAGACTTTCGGAAGGAATTGTATCGAGTTACAAGACTTCCGCCTCTCTCCGTGATCAACACCATCTACGCGGCAGACGGCCCCCGGGCACTCATGCCGCGCCTTTGGTCAGCTCCCCGTCCTCTCACCGGGGACACAGTCCAGCGGCTTAAATTCGACATCGCGGCTGCACTGCAGATGCTGCATTCAGCCCAAATCGTTCATGGGGACGTGCACGCGGACAACATCATGGTCCGGCACCAACCGGCCAGTTTCGTACTGATTGACTATGGCGGCTGCTCGGGCGAGGCCATATACCCCTTGAGTAATGGCTACGGCGCCAAAGGATATGGAGGTGATCTACATCGTCCACCAACCCTAGAAGCTCCACCTGCTCCAGTCCGGACGGCGTATGGGGATTTCTATCGGCTGAGCCAAACGATCCTCAAACAGTTCCTGTCGGATGAGGAGCCTACCAAACGACGCAAGGGCAGCGGCGTCAATGACGGAGTCAGCAGAGGAATTCCTAGCCACATGAAGCGAGAATTGCAGCTATGGCTGGAGCGGGACCAATGGCCACAGCCCATCTATCCCAGCTCCCCCTTCCCTGCTGGCTCCTGGACGGACTCAGCCTTTAACCCCGCGGTCACCGTGCATGCTGGCCTGTGGAGAGCCAACGGGGAACTCCGGACAGATACCGCCACCTTTGCCAGATCAGACGACAAGTTTGGCAACAACAACGGCTCACTGGTTCCGGAACAGCCAGATCCGTCAGATCTCTCACCTGGTCTTGGCTCCTGGGAAAAGTCTGCTGTTTGGGCCAAGTTCTACCTTTCTACGGAATTGAGGACCTGTGGCCGACATCTCCGGTATGTATACCAAGAGATCTTTCCCTGGGAATCCTACTCCAACCAGGACGGCTACTTGGTGCTGGACAAGCCCCCTCCTCCGCCTCCGATAAAGCCAATCGAGCCGAAGGAAGAGGCGGTGTCACTGACAACCCCAGCATCCCAAAGCGGGGGCAAGGCCCACTCGGCTCTGATCCAGGCATCGCCTCCATCCCCCACCTCTCCTGTGAGCAAATCCACCATGGAGGCTGTCCCAACTGCTCAAGGGTCAGTGAATTCGCAGCGGGATCCTCCAAGTGCTGCTACTGTGCTGCCGGGCATCTGGGGAGAACCTCCCGCCCTCCCTGCGGAGGTCCCGAACCCCTCGCAGACCTTTTCTGCCCCACGCCAGCCCCCGCCCCAGCCCATGCAGGCTACCTTGGACCCACCGGAATCAGCGCCTCCTTTTAACATTGTCATGAAGGAAGCTCCGGCCTATGACCCGAACGCCAGATTCCGAGCGATGGCAGCCTCAGGAGGCAGCGATGTCCCCTTTGACACCAAGGGCCACATGCTCCAGTCTGGCGATGCTTTCGTGGCTCGAGATCTCGCCAGGACACCCAAACCAGGATCTCGCAAAACCACCATCGAGGATTGGTCTCGAAGCCTTCACACCGCCGCGGACTTGCTGCGTGGCGTCGCGGGGGATATGCAGGCATACCCAGATCGCTTCCTAGAAGAGTGCCCTTTCCCGACACCCCCACCGCCCTAATGCAGCTGGGACAATGTCCGCACATGTCATCCTGATGGCGACACTGTCGTGCTAGAGCTGTATCGGCCGGTACTCAACTCTTTTCTCCTTTCTTCACGAGCCTGTCGGCTCACGTGCCGCTGTACATCATCACGGCCTCTTTCTCTTTCAGATGACGCTGCTGCACATGTTGCAGTTCGGATCGAAACAGAGCGACGGTTTGAGATTGCTGCTTTCGCCAATGACGCATCAGCTGGAATCTACCACCGGCTACTAGGCTATCAACCTCTCATACCATCATTCTGCTCACACCTGTCGGCTCTCAGACCCAGATAGATGGTCTGGACGCTCAGGCCAACCGGCTCCCCCTAACGATGTGGAGGCTCCGTAGCAGCTCGGGATGCATCCCCATGGACCTAGACGAATCTGACGAGGAGGCCCCCGAACCGGCACGCAAATGCCGTCGCCCGACACTCACGATGCCAACGGCTCAAGGCATCCTTCGGTCGACCTCTCCACCGACTGACGAGGACGCGGCACAAGAGGAGGAACGACAGGGCGCCATCTTTTCAGCCCTGAGCCTATACGCTCCACGGGCGCAGGCACCAGGCATATGCCTACATCTCCCTCCTGACATGGATGAAATGGAGCACAAATTCACCCTTTGTGCAGTCGAACAGGCCGCGGCGGACTACCTACATCGCAGGTGGGTCACCTTCGAGCAACTGGATGCCCTGCTGGACATTATGCCTACCACCTCTGCCTGTCGACATGCATCGGTGGCACTGCCACAGTCTGCTGACCAGCGGATTGTCACATTCGGTGCCTACCAGCAGGGGCCAATGGCCGGTCTGAGGACACCAACGCATCGGTTTCCGATGGCGACGTGTCTCCTCAACACGGTCGTGCACACCATGGCCGGACGCCATCCACGCACGACACTGTTTCTGGCACGAAATATGGCCTCTGGCTTGCATACCGACAACAATCAACAAGGGGTGAACAACATCCTGATCCCTCTCTCCAGATTCGAGGGCGGACACCTCTTCGTGGAGGACAGCGCCGGGGATTACCTGTTGGACTCCGACGGACCCAGAGGACAAGTTCTCCCCGTGACCTTGCCCTACCTTAGTTTTGATGCCTCACGCCGACACCTGGTACTGCCATGGACGGGACGCCGACTCATACTCGGTACTTACCACATCCGAGATGCGGACAAGCTCTCCGCGCATTCCGCTCTGTACCTGAAGTACACAGGCTTCGAAGCACGTTGCACAGCTACCAGCTCCTCCAGCTTTCCACGGCAGCACAGCTGACGTAAAGCGATGCGCTGGCATGGGGGCAATGCCCAGCAGGCTTTCAGCTCAAAATACGGAAGCTGTTGCACGCCATCTCTGAGCAGGACTGAAGCACGTCCACTAGCTAAATCAATTTTGACCAACAGTCTCAGCTGCCGACACCCCCTGGCGGCTTGGTGACCTGAAAAAACAGCAGACACACACTGCTCTTATCTGTCAGCGCGAGACACACGGATCGCTCATGTCTATTGCTACTGCTGCCGGCACCTCGCTCTGAGGTCCGACGATGCTCTCAGGCGGCCCCTGCCGACGCTGACCTTCTGGCATGGCCGGACCAGTGCCCCTGCCCACTCGCACAAGCCAAGCTCACTGTGCAGCGTTGCCTCAGCGTGAATGCACTTGCAGCTTTCCTGCTGCGCTGCCGGGCTCAAGATCACTGCAGGCATCAAGCATAACACTATACAAAGCAGAAGGCTCAGGGCCCAGAATTTCGACTATTACAGCTTGCTCTGCCCTAGGCTACAGTTCTAACATTCCTGCGCAGCTCCTCACAGCCTCAACTTCCCCTAGCCTGGTAAGTGTGCGGTGCTCAAAGAGCACAGGCAACCGGGCATGGCAGCCACACCAACCACGCCGAAGCCCTTCTTGGTGCTCAGCGACAGCACCTTGCAACACTTGCTCTGGAAGGGGGCCAATGGCCAATCCTACGGAATCATTGACATGGTTCGGGGTGCAATGCACGGCTATGTCATCTCCTGCCCGGGTACCACTCTCACAGCAGAGTACGCGGGTGCGCAGCCACCCAACCCAGCGGTGTTGGAGGTACTGGCCTGGCAATTCATCCGCGTCCTTGGAGAAACGCGACCTTTCCCGGCGGAAAGCCCTGCATTGATCAATTTTCTTCGGGATCATTACTATGACGAAGTTAGTGTGCGCCTGATCCCCATCAGACAAAGCTTATTACCCCATAAGCAGACGAACTACGACTGGATCGCGGAGCTCAGGGACCAGTATGGCCTGGGACGGTATGAGCTCAGCGATGAGACCATCATGAGCCTCCAAGGCCCTCCTCCCCTGGTTGACCAAATATACAACCAAAACAACTGTCACTTTCGACCGACGGTGGCGGATCAGGTCATTGGCTTACTGGTATCCCGCTCAATTCAAACGATGCGGCGACTGAAGCCAAATGCGATCCATGTTCTGGTTGTGTGCTCATGGAATTGCCAGGGGGACAATGTCCACAAGGAGATGAACGCCACATTTGACCTGTGCTGCTCGGAGACACTGTCTGAGGTGGGTGCGGTGGCTGCTCGACACACGGGCAAGGCATGGGCCCTCAGGCCCTTCCTGGAACCCTACGTCAGTCGCCGGCCGATGCCCCGCACTGTTTTTCAGACATACATGCACGATGACCACCCAGGTCCCAAAAGCATGTGCCAGGAATTCCTGGCTGACTTCGAGCGCTCCTTCTGCAATGACGAGGTTTTGCTCGAGACCCTTCAGGTGCACGCTGGAGACGCCGGAGAACACTTGATCAAAAGCTTGAGGCAGCCTGCTCACAAGGCTGATGTCTTCAGATACGTCTACCACTATTTTCATGGTGGCCTGTACCTTGATATCAAGATGGCGCTGAGAATGCCCTTCGATCAAATTTTAGGGCTCATCGCTTCAGAATGGGACAATGTCCAAGTTCGCAAAAGCAAAGAGCTGGGGCAATGCCCAAATGGAGTGGAGGGGGTTCTGCCCAAGGAGTACATGATCATGGGCATTGGGGTCAAAAATGACCACATTTTCCAGGGCATCATCTATGGACAACCGCGCCATCCCCTCATGCTCTGCGCTATCAATCACGCTTTCAGCAGGCAAATACTTGCCTCGGTCGCCAACCTGGACTACATGATCTTCTGCAAGGAACTTTGGAAGCTCCTCACGCACGACATGGGCCACACCCCAGTGCCAGGATGGAACCAGACCCGCCAGTTCGGACCGGTGTATTTGCTCCGCGAGCGACATTCAACTCAGCTCACCAAGTCCAAAGAGCTTGAGTCTGATGGTCACTACTTTGAGACCCGCGGTCAGGTTCGAGTTGCATTCACCCGCTGCTGGAGCTGGCGAAAAGGCTTCAAGGGCGACCCCAGGGCAGCTCAAAGAAATGAAAACTCTCTCATGCAGAGCGTGCCCCAAATCGTTTCGGAGGTCATTGAAGCCGGTGGCGCTGCCTCTGCAGCACCCCATCCAGCAAGAGCGGGAGCAATGCTCACCAATGCAGGCGTCAGAGTTGTCGGCGAGACTGTGCTCAGCAGCCTCGAACGGGGTGATTTCGACGCGATTATGGCGGCGGTCGAAAAGGAGCCGCAGTACCACGGCATTTCGGCCGAGGCTGTCCTTCGCAACATCCCCCGAGGCCTCTGCCTTCACCCTGAAGATCCTGACTGGCTTTCCTGCCGCTACTGTGAGCGCGGCGGCCGACGCTTGAAGTTCCCAAATGAGTTGGGAGTCACACACCACTTCATGCAATCCCGGCACGACCGGTCAGTGCCCGAGCCACCAGGCCCCCCGCCTCGCAACAGTATGTGGTCGCAGCGCCCAGCCGAGCCTGCAAACCCTCCCTCAGCTGCAGCCATTGCAGCGTCAGGCCAGGCTCCGCCACCACCAGAACCCACGGCGGACCGTCCGCCCCAGTGGAGACCCACAGCGTCGGTGTCTAAGGCACGCTTTGGGCTCGGTCTCCCTCCCATTCCGCCAGGTCCTACCCCACAAGCGCAGGGCCACCGGCCTCTTGCAGCGAAAGAAGAACAGGGGGTCAATGACCAACCGGCGGATATCAAGGATGAGACACACGTCATTGCCGATCCCACGTTGGGATGGGCGGAAGACACTGTGGGCACGCCCGACACTCCGATGCTGCCGGCGGGCACACCGCAGTCACACAAGTCTGCTGGCCCTGGCCAGACAAGCGATCGGCCTTTCAACGCATTCTCAACCCAGAATGTGACTCCGACAGCTGCCCCCACCGAGGAGACCGTCCCACAGACCCCAGGCCCGGCTGACACCATAGCCTCATCCCCTGTGGATGCCCCCTCTACGCGTGCAGAGGTCAAATACCAGGGACCGGTCACCACGACCAAGCTGGTGGAGTACAGTGTCAACCCCTCTCCAGAGCAAGAGGCAAATCAACTGCCAAAGAGAGATCAGATTATTCACATCTGCCAGTCTGACCAGATGCTGGAGTGGGTCCATGCCTTTGCGACCATTTCCATTATGAAGGAGCAGGCTATCGTGGGTGGCCTCACAGCCTCTGAGCAGGTCTACCTTTGGACCAATAGGTTTCGAGCACTGGGCAAGGTGCCGTGGATCTTCGCCCCGATCAAGAAGGTCGCCACCGACAAGGATGCCAACTGGCTTGACATCACGCAAGCGCGGCTTATGGTCGGGGCCAATGGCCAATTCACACTATCCATTGGCCAAGATGATCGCTACACCGAGCTCAAGTCCACCACGACCTACTATGGCATAGTGCATGCCCTTTTTCAGAAAATGTGGGATCATCCGGACATGAGCGCATTGCTCGAAACGGATGACAACTTCGAGATCGTGGCCTCCACATTCAAGTGCATCTATGACCAGTCCTCCAGGAAAAGTGGGGGTCAAAATCGAGCCATCTTCTACCAGCCTCGGGAAGGACACGTTGTCCGCAAGCTCCGCATCGAACACAACAAGGGCGACACGCCCACATACCAATGGCATCGCCAACGCGAGCTACGGGAGCAGCGGGAACAGCGAGACAAGCGCTCTGGTGAAGAGACACAGTCTCACACAGATAAGCGCTACAGAGACGGCGATGCCTGGACCCGAGGAGGGTGGTGGAATCGTGGCTCGGACTCAGGGGCCAGTGACAGCCGCTCCTGGCACCAGTGAGCCCCAACTTCGATCACCGGTGCCAATGGCAACCTATACAGCGAAAAAACGGAGGCCATGCCTGCACTTATACTTCGTTTCTTCCGGCATGTACTGACGGCCTTTCTGCTGATCGCCGCCGCTGTCAGAGAAAAACACGCCTTGCCTTCTGCCAGTCGCAGAACTGTGCCTCTGCAATCAGTGCTGCATAATCACTATCCTCGCGCAGGTACATACAACAATCTGAAGCTTGTAGCCTGGCCGCCTACCAACTTGCTTCGGCTGACCACTGCCAGTTAGCCTGACGCCGGTAGGCCGCCAACACCCAAAGGTCTTTGACCGGGGCTGTTCAGCTATAGGGTCTGAGTCAGTTTCACACCATGTGAGTGCACCGCGGCAATCGCCCGCTATGTGCTGAGCCCGCTCGCACAGCGTTCAATTGAAAAAAATAGTAGTAGTAGTGGTAGTCGTAGTGGTAGTGGTAGTAGTGGTAGTAGTAGTAGTAGTAGTAGAAGTAGTAGGAGTAGTAGTAGTAGTAGTAGCAGTAGTAGTAGCAGTAGTAGTAGCAGCAGTAGTAGCAGCAGCAGCAGCAACAGCAGCAGCAGGAGCAGCCGCATCACTGGCCGCAGTAGCAGTAGCAGGAGGAGTAGTGGTAGTGGTGGTGCTGGTGGTGGTGGTGGTGCTGGTGGTGGTGGTAGTTGCAGTGGTACTGATGGTGATAGTGTTATTGGCAGTGGCACTGCAGTGGTACTGGTAGTTGTATGTGCGAGTGGTACTTAGTGGTAGCTATTGGCAGTGGTAGTTGTTCCTAGTGGTGGAAGGTAAGTCGCATCAGTACTGGTGGTCCCAGCTTCGGCAGCACCAGTAACATTAGCAGGACCAGCAGCAGAGCAGGAGCAGCAGAGCGTAGTGGCAGCAACTTCAGCAGCAATCGCAGCTGCAGCAGTCGTCGCAAGGGTCGTCGTCACAACCATAAAAACAGCAGCAACCAGACTGCCAAGCTGACGGCTGCTAGAACATTAAGTCAAATTCACGATGGTGATCACGGCCGCAGCCACCTATGCAAGGATGCAAGCATCTTTACACACCAGTGACAAGAAGAACCTAGCCCCCAATAAACCCACCTAAAATGAGCCATCTCAAGTTATGTTATGTCATGACCAAGGCATATACATCGCCCCATAAGCGATTTTCCAGGCGCTTTAAAGGTTTGTTGTTCTCCTAAACCTTACCCTTAAAGCCCAAACCCTCAAACCCAAAACCCCAAACCACCCATACCTAAAACCCAAAACCCTAAACCACACATACCTAAAACCCAAAACCCTAAACCACGCATACCCCAAACCCAAAACCCCAAACCGTACTTGTCTTACTGCCGGAAGGCCGAAGAGAAGCGGAGACAAGATGAAGTCAGAAGAAGGAAGGAGTCGGCTTGGCCTGTTATGCTATTTTGTTTTTCCATGGTAGTACTGTTATGGCTACTTCTTCTTGTTCTCGTAACGACTGGCGGTTTCTGTGACGCCGCCTTCTTATTCTTCTTGTTCCTGTTCTCGTTCTCCTTCTTCTTCTTCTTCTTGTCGTCGTCATTGCAGTTCTGCTTATGATTATCTTGACGATTATTGCGGTTATTTTGATATTATATTCGTGTCATTGTTGCTTCTCTTCTTCTTGTTGTTTCTTTGTTTCTTTATTGGGAGGGGTTCGTCGCAGCACGTTGGGCGTACAGGCTACTGCTTGATTCCCTTGAGACTTGTACCTCTGCGAAGTGACCCCAAACCCCGAACGCTGAAGCCTTAAACCGTAAACCCCCAAAGCCTAAACCCTTAAACCCGTATGGGAAAAGCCAGAAAGTTGGAATATGATTATCTTAACCCTTCTATGGTAAATTATAGGGTATCCTACCATGAAACCATATTCCAACTTTCTGGAGTTCCCTATAGGCGCTTAAACCCAAATTCTCCGTGCTTCCGCAGCCGAGACATCCTCTGGCTCAAGGGGAATCTTCTCCCACCTGCGCATACTAATCGTTCTACTACCCCTCTTACCGCCCAGCCGAGACCTGACGCACAAGTAGTGTTGGGATATAGGGTGTAGGGTTTTAGGATTCAGGGTTTGAGGATAGGGTGTTGGGGTTTAGGGTTTCAGGATGCATGGTCGTTGTCTTGTTCGCAGGGGTTCTCTGACGGTTTTTTATAGGGAGCATACGGGGTTTTCATAGGTCTTTATGATGACTGGCCTAAATGCAAGGAATAGAGTCTCGGGTATGGTAGTAGATGTGTGCAGGGGCGATAAGGGCATGATACTGTGTTGAGTCTGCCGATCCCTAGACTCGTTTGAGATGTTGGGAACTCATTTTAATTGTAGCTAGGAGGTTTGTTCTGAGAGAAAGAGTTCGGTACAGCAAGAATACTGGCAGCAATAGCCACAGCTAACAGTAACTCCAATTTCCCTAAGCCCTCAACCCTAACCCTAAACCGGACTATAATGCTACTAGCAGGAATAATGTTCAGGGATCGTTTGCTGAGGACTTTCCCTATGGCCACGTCCATCCCGGAGTTCAAGGATACTTTCTTTGAAGGCCGCTCGCTTCCATGTCTTTTCAAGGAGCCCCTATCAAGGCTTTTGGGGTTTAGGGTTTAGGGTGAACCATTGTAAGACCCTACTATTCTGCCTATAGGGCCCTAAATTAGGCCACTATAAGACCCTATATAAAGTGTTGTGAGGCCCTATATTAAATCATGTTCACTATAAGGCCTGTATTCAACCACTACTATAATCCATCACTACAAGGCCTTTTTAGCATCCGTATGAGACCCTCTTCGAAAAACCGAAGCTCCAAAATCCTAAGCCCCGACAGCGTCGAGCCTCTGGTACATCGAAACCCGAAGCTGCGATCCGAGCCCAAACAATGTAGGATTAGAGTTGAGGGGTTTAGGGTCTAGGGTTTAGAGTTGAGGGGTTTAGGGTTTAGGGTTTAGAGTTTAGGGGTTTAGGGTTTAGGGTTTAGAGTTTAGGGGTTTAGGGTTTAGGGTTTAGAGTTTAGGGGTTTAGGGTGCGCGGGGGGCCGTGATAAATCGACTACGGTTTTTGGCTCTGACGGACTCGAATCAAGCTGGGAGGCAGTAAGGGTTTGTTTTAGGGCAAAAGAAGATGATGCTGAAAACCCGAAACCCTAAACCCTAAACACCCCACACCCCCTTTTGAGACCGTTTCTTCTCCTTTGCAAAGGCCTAGAGTCCAACTTTACTGTAGTTATAATAAGGAGCCCCCAAAATCGTATAGGTATTTAGTCAGGCCTCTTTGCTAAATCTTAACAATAGCGTCCCAAGCCCAAAACCCGCCCACATCCCGCCTGGCTTCCTTAGCTCCTGTTGTGCCGAAGGCGAGCCGGGGCTTGTCGCGGTCTTCGACTACGACTACGAGGCCTGCGAGGAAACACTATGTGGAAGAAATGCAGCTTGTTTATGATCGGAAAGAAGCAGACATGATGCTGCGAACATGCTGTGACCCACCTCAGTAGCCGTTGCAGCTGTGGCCATCGCCGTCGCTGTCGGCGGCACCGTCGCCGTCGCATCGTCGTTACCGTTCTCGTCGTCGCCACGGTCCTTGTCCTCGGATGCAGTCGGAGAAGAAGTGCCGGCAATGCAATGGGATCAGGAGGACGAGCAAGGATGACATTTTTCACAGCAGCATGGTTTGCAATTAGATGAACAGTATTGTCCAGAAGAAGAACAAGAGCAAGGTCAACAACCACGAAGTAAGGTGCATAAATAGGCAAAAATCTGAACACACAACTGCAACGTTGGTGATGGTGGTGATGACGCCAATGCGCATTTTTTCTGTCAATCCTCCTCCTTCTCCAGCTGCTCCTGTTGCTGCTGCTGCGACGTCGCGTCAACGACAACGGTCTTCCGCCGTCGCCACCACCGAACCGCCACGACACTGCCACCATAACCACCATCACCGCCATCACCACTCAAACGACGACCACCACCATCACCACCATCACCGCTATTGCCACAATCACCACCATCACCCGCGGCCGACGCTGCTGTGCCAAGCACTGCCAACAGCAACACACGCCATCATCTGCAGTTGATCATCGAGTTCAACCAGAAGTTGCGCTGGGCACAGCCCCTTGGCAGCAGACGCTGGTCCACTGGCGTTTAGGGCTTAGGTCGACCAAACTTCCGCGGTAGGTGTAGAATTTTTCGTGAAACCGGTGCCATCGCGACGTGCGTCCGAGATTTTCAGAGCAAGCGAATTTCGTCACGAATGTGGAGCTCTAATTATCCCACTCCGGAAGCCACCCACAACTTTCGTAAAAAACTTAAGTTCTTAAGCGTACACAAAATCGCAGAATACCAATTGAAATAAAGCAGTTGCATTTCAGAAGGAATCACTATCGAAATATTTATCTTACAGCGCTACACCTCTAAACTAGACATGCAAGCAAGGAAAGACGTCTTGAGATGCCTCAGAGTTGCTTGGCGACATGAAAGCAAGACCGTATGTCAACTGCAAGCCATGCTGCGCGGGCATCGCGCGAGCAGCGGCGACCAACCAGACGTTGCTGACGTGGCGAGAGTTCTGGAAGCGCACCCAGAGGCAACCCTGGTGACCTTCACTCGGTGGCCAGCCGAGCACTTGAACAAGTTGGCAGTCCAAACAAAGTTTGGACAGCGGCACGCGACGCGGACGCCAAGTGCGACAACAAGCTCCGGGGCGAGTACGTGAAATACGAGTGCTCCTACACGGAATTGCATTTAGGCATGAAGCTGATGTTGACGCGCAACATCGACAAAGAGCGGGATCAGGTGAACGGCATGTTTTGCGTCCTGGAGGCCGTCAGACTTCACGGGATGAGGGTGAGAACGGCGACGAACCGACCCATTGTTGTATACCCGCACACAGAGTACAAGCTACTGTCAGATGGCAGCACAGCCTCGGCCACCTTCTATCCAATGCGACTGGGTTATGCCACGACGCTACACAACCTGCAAGGCGCGACGCTGGAGTATGTGGCGCTCTGGTTGGATGAAGAAAATGTCCCGGGCGCCGGCTACCTGGCGCTCAGTCGGGTAAGAACAGATAAATACACGGTGCTTCTTCGGTCGACTGGAGACGACCCATTTTTGTCCCGCACGTGCATAAAGATGTGCTGAGACACCGCTGCCTGATGTGAGGAACTGCACAGCAATGCGGCTGAACAACTGAGATGTCATGCCAAAAAACGTGGGGAGAGAGTGTTGCGAGAGAGGACGACAAAAACATTTCCATACAGGGTAGAGGCTTTAGAGTAGGCACAAAGAAGAATAGTGGTGTACAGAGATGCACTTACCTAGAAATGGCTGTAATTATGTCTATAATGTGATTTGTTGGCATTCCCGGCAAGGGTGGTGCGCTGTGAAGAAGCTTCAGCTGAGCGTTCAAACTTACGCTGTTTAGATCTAGAGCGAAACACCCGGTTGTGCTGCAGACTGTGTCAATAGCCGCCTTGGGCACACAGGGACCTTCAACGAAACACCCAGTTGTGCTGCAGAATGTGGCTTTAGCCGCAGTAGGAACACAGAGACCCCGAATGGTTTCGAGCAGTTACACGAAAAGAACGGCCCTGTTTTGCTGCAGAAAGCGGCTTTGGCCGCTTGGGCACACAAGGACCCCGGATGGTTTAGAGCAGGCACACAAAAAGAACGGCTTTGTTTTGCTGCAGAATGTGGCCCCGACCCCTGTGGCACACACGAGCACGCGAGGGTCCATTTTTGATCTCGGAACCCTGAGGTTGGACGGTTTGGGGTAATATCCTATCTCAGGAGATCTTTAAGGAATACTTGTGTTCAGTTTTGAACTTACCTGTGAATGGAAATAATTTTGCTTATAATTTCCATGTACTCTGTTTAGACCAGAAAGTCTTTTGTTGTTTTCCCGTACAGGTTGTGGTGCGCTCCTGTGCGTGGTAAGGCTTAAGCTGAGCACTCAGGCTTAAACTTTTGAGTTTAGGACCGAAACCTTTGAACTCCTCAAATCGCAATAACGAACTTGCCAATTCTTCGACGACGTTGGGACCCTCAACCCGCGACTTTCAAGGGAACACCTTGAACCCGCAACTCGTAAGTTTCGGACCAAGTCAACCCAGAAGCCTCCATGTAGAGCAGGCATTTTCAGCTTGTTTTGTTGAGGTGCCCATGGCCAGACAAGAACCGATACCACAACCACTGCTCGACATAGGGAGCATACTATATCATAGAGCACTAAGTTATTGATCTTTTGTAGAAACCCTTGAAAAGAGCCCTGTTAGGAAACCTTACCCGACGCATTCTGGCTGTATATGAGGCAGATTTTTCCTTGAGCCTACGAGGTTCATTTTCTTCCCACCGGCGTGGGCGTCGACTATATGGCCGCTGCTTGAGAGTTTTGGGTTTAGGGTTGAGAGTAGCGTGGCCGGAAGGACTAGTACTACGATTGCTGCAAAAGTTTACCCTCTTGTAATCCAATCGTGATTGTCGTTACTACTACTAGTACTGTTGTTCTATATACATATAAATATATATATATATATATATATATATATATTTATAGAGGCTTGAGTACTTAAGATTTAGGATTTCGGGTTTCAGGGCTTAGAGTTGAAGGACTTGGAAGTTCGGGACAACTTCGAAGCGTGAAGCAATTACCAACACTGTGCCTTAGGGTTCCTAGTCTGGCTATTGGGTGTAGGGTTTAGGGTCTAGGCTATTGTGTAATCCACTCCAAAACCCTACGCATACACAGTACATGCATCTGTGGGGTCGTTTCAGTGTGCTCCAGTCTTGCCGTGTGCATCGCTACGACACTTCCCTTCGATGTGCTCGCGCTGCAGTTGCTATCCATGCTTCCTGAACCAGAACATCGAATGGGACACGCGGTCCCGACACCTGGCCCTCACCATTGACGGCATCAAGTTCGTGCAACCTGCACAGCATTTGGGAACGGGGCGGCTTATGTAATGGCCTCAATGACTAGAGTAAGGTCTCGGGCTCCTTTAATGCATGGCCTCCCTGAGGAATGATAGTGGTAATTATTTAGTCATCTTTTTCAGCCTGCGAGTGTCTGTTGGTTGTCTTGCCTAGGCTCATGCGTCGATCTCAGCCGTCTCCTTTGCGGTGAGCTGCAAACTCTCGACATGCCGAGTGAAGCAATCAGGTTGAGCAGCAGAGATCCTAAACCCTCAACCCTAGACCCTATGGCTTACGACAAGAAATTGTCGATTCCTCTAAAGCTCAAACCCCAACTCATCCCAAACCCTAAACCCTAGAAATAAGCGCTTAAAACCCTAAAGCCTAAAACCGTGAAGCAAACTCAATCCATATAGCAGTAGGAACAGCAAGACATTGTTCTTTTTTATGCGGGCCCCTCTCATAGATCCCTTCTAGATTTTCTTAAACCCAACACCTAAACCCCGAACCCACACTCCGAGCCTCAAGACCAAAGGCAAAGCAAGCGGCCAAGCCTCTGCGGCCTCTCCTGCACTGACCGGGGCGCCTTGCCACGACCTTCAAGGGCTCCTACTTTAGGGTTTAGGGTTTAGGGTTTAGGGTTTAGGGTTCCTTTAAGGGGATTTGTCACGGTGACTAGGGCTACTTGAAGGGTTAGTATAGAGCTACTGCAAAAGATTCCTGCAACGCTTTTGTCACAAGGGTTACTGTACGGGTTCAGGGCTTAGGGGAGTTCGCGCAAGTTCTTTTTTGGTTTTAATAGTTTCTGGAGGTTAGATGGAGTGTAATAAGGGTTGATACGGGCTTAAAGTGGAGTGGCCATAGGGGTTACCATCAGGGTTTGCTGTGAAGGGTTCTATATAACGGCTTCTCTACTGGCACTACAAGGTTTGTTCAACGGTTCTACAGGGAATATGAAGTTACTGTTTATGTTCGGGTTTTGGTGAGCATGCATGGGGCTCGACTAGGACTGTGACTACGACTAGGAACAGGACTGCGACTGTTGCTGCTACTGCTGCTTCTGCTACTGCTCTTCCTAACAGATTGCTGGTGGAAAGAGTATTCCTGATTTTCTCATGACGGTAAGTACTGGTGCTCCTCTGTTTATTTCCGGTAGTGCTATTGCAATAACATTGCGCCCGTCATGTTTGTGATGTTTTGTTGCATGGGCTGTTGTTTTTGCAACTTGTCTCACTGTCTTTGGTGGCATCATCAGCACCTTTGTTGCCATTGCTGTTGTTACAGCTCAGGTAAGGAGAGCAAGACAGCAACATGTCCGCAAGAAGTGCTTGATGTCGTCTCACTCGCATCAGATGATGTGTTCGGTACTTCCTACCTCAGCGACATGCTCTTCCACTTGTCGTGACCGTGGCCACCTAAGATTCCGTACGACAAGATCACAGACTGTGATGTCCAGGAGCCAATTGCCTGAAGCACTCGATCGCCGTATTCTGATGTCTGACCAGTCCTGCTTTTGAAACGGCACCGAAGATTGGCTTTTGTAGACTTTGAGGGTTTAGGGGTTTAGGGTTTAGAGTTTAGGGCTGCTTGGTGTGCCAGTACCTCGTTGCATCCCTTCAGGGCCAGCAGCCATGAGGGTAGTTGTCAAAATTAGGGTCCCTTTTTGGGGCACCCTAAATAATGGGTGCCGTCTTATAATAAGGACCAAAAAGGGGACCATAATTTTGACAACCACTCAATGAACAAAGTGCGCAGGAGCCAGCTGGCACCGCCTGCTGCTGCTTCATTCAAAACGTCCTGTACCAGGTCTGTCCATGCTTGCAAGGTTTAGGGTTTAGGGGTTTAGGGTCTAGGGGCTTAAGGGTTTGCGGTTTCGGGGTTTAGGGGTTTAGGGCTTAGGGGTTTAGGGTTTAGGGTATGTTTGATTGCAGACATGGAAAGTTCTGTCCATGTTTGATTGCAGACATGGAAAATGTGTCCAACAGCGATCTGAATAGAGCAAGAGTGTCCTTCGCTTAAAGAACCGTAGGGAAGTTTCCCCTTCTATGCAGCTCCGGGATCCTGGCATCAGGTCAGTGTGGACACCGCTTCCAGCGGGATGAGACTGCCTGGCCTGTTGGGGTTTGGGGGTTGGGTAGTGAAGAATTTGTTTCGGGTTGAGGCTTGTTTGGTCTAGAGATATGGATTCTATGGAGGCTGCAAGGACTTGGGGGCTTCGTTTCGCGTTGTTTTTTTCTGTGTTTCCAGACGCGCTCTACAGCGTCACGTCAGGGGTTTCGTAAGCAAATTTGCTACATCTTTTTAGTTGTTGTTCTTGGGGGGGGGGTCCCTACTACTACCCGGGCCTCCGAAACCGTCAACCCGGGAAGGGCTTGACGTGCAGGTCCCGACGCGTACAGTTCAGGGTTTTGGTCACAACAACAGGCTTCTCAGAGAAAGCATCATCTTAAAACACAGTTTCATTATCCATCGACTCTTAAGCAGTCCGTAGTATCATCCTTTCTTATGATTTCCCCAGACAAAGAAACAGTAGTATCCTACTTACTGCCCAACCATCGAATCTCAGCTAGTAGTATCCCCATTTTACGCTAAACCCTAAGACCTACACCCTAAGCCCTAAATCCTAAACCCATCTGATCTTGCCAGGCAAATAAATAGTATCCCGATTTTACCCTAAACCCTAAGCCCTAAACCCTAAATTCTAAACCCTAAGCCCCAAACCCTAAACCCTAAATTCTAAACCCTAAGCCCTAAACCCTAAACCCTTAACGCTGACCCCAGAACCCTAAACCCATCTGCCCTTGCCAGGCAAAGAAGGGAAGGTGCAGCACGAGCTCGAGATCTGGGGTCTCAAGAACCCACACGAGTCGGACCCCCACAAGAGGGTAGGGTTTAGGGGTTTAGGGTTTAGGGGTTTAGGGCTTAGTGTCTGGGGTTTAGGGTTTAGGGGTTTCGGGTTCAGAAGTCCGACCCCAAACGAGCTATGTTGATCTTGCTGGAGGCTTTAGGGACGTTAGGGTTTGAGGGGCTTGAGGTGTTTATAGGCTTAGTGGTTCAGGGGTTTAGGGTCTGGGGGTTTAGGGGAGAGTTGGGCCGCATTGGCGCGGGAGGTGCGTTTTGACCCAGGAGGCCTTGGCAAAGGTATGGTTTTACTGTAGGGTTTAGTTTTGGGTTTAAGGTTTTGGGTTCATTTGGGTTTATGGGTTTATTTGGGTCTAGGGTTTAGGGTTTACTTGGGTCCAGGGTGAGAATCTGCAGGGGAGAAACCCGCTTCGAAAACCTTGGTAGGATGGGGCAGAGGCACATCAAGAATGTCAAGAGTGCCAAGTAAGTAAAGATGCCATTCCACATGAGAAGCCATCATGGTGAGTCCAGTGTCCTATGAACACCAGCAACAGTAGGTGGTGATGGCAGTGATGAAACAGAAATCCAAGCGGCAGCAGCCACAGCCCACAACTCGAGCACATTATTGAGAATGGTCCGTGCAGTTGTAGAAGGAGTGGAAGTAGTAGCAGTAGTCGTAGTCGTCGTCATCGTCGTCGTCGTTGTAGTAGTAGCAGTGGTGATGAGTAGTCATCGTCGTTGTTGTCATTGTGGTTGTTGCCGGTGGTGGTGGTGCTGGTGGCGGTGGCGGCGGTGGTGGTGGTGGTGGTAGAGGTGATGGGTGTAGTATGGTGTAGTGGTGGTGGCGGTGGGGAATGACAGATGTTGCCACACGAGATTGTAGTCATCATAAGCATCTCGTCTGTCTCGTCCTATCTTTCAACCTCTCCCAATCCGCCTCCTCCTGCTCCTCGTCCTCCTCCTCTTCCTATTCAGTTCCTCCGCCCATCGTTGCCAACATCAGGATAAAAGACCGTACCACCACTGCAACCAACGAGGAAGGAACGACTATCATGAGCATCAACCTCAGAAGCGCCACAGCATCCTCGCCTTTCACCGAGCCTTTTAAGCTGAGGGGCACGGCTTAGGGTTTAGGGGTTAGGGTTTAGGGGTTAGGGTTTAGGGGTTTAGGGGTTTAGGGGTTTAGGGTGTAGGGTTCTGGTTGGTGTCGGGATGTGTTCAGAGTGAGGTTCAAGCAGGCGGTCTGGAGCATGAAGCGCCGGGAGCTTACAGCATCCGACGAAGCGTGTCATTCAAGCATATACATAAACAGACAAGTGCCTGCATACATACATACATACATAACACATAATATATGTATATATGTAAGAGAGAGAGGGAGAGGGAGAGAGAGACAGAGAGAGAGCGTGACACAGCACTCATCCCCAAAGAGCTGGAGTCCAAGCCCCATGTTGCAGGGGTCGGAGTAGGTACCGCTTCCTTTCCTTAAGCATTCCTCATTGCAAATATACGCGGATGTGTCCCTATAGTAGGATCCCTAATATGATTTAAGGAATATTCCTTAATTAAGGGATATTGGAGTCTCTGGGTTCATCATGTACCACTACCACCCCAAACTCTGCTCTAATTACGAAGGCTCCTATGCTAGAGTACCTGAAAAGCAACCCTTATGCAACCCTGGAAGGAACCTTGCTTTAATGATTCAGGCCCGTATATTCATCCCGGAAGCCCCGTGCAGACGGTTGAAGAAGAAAGACTCGGTAGGATCAGATGGGAGTTTCCGAAAATAGGGGGCCCGAATATAGTACCCTAAGTAGTAGGATCCTTATTATAAGGACCCCAAAATAAGGTACCCCTAATTTTCGGAAACTCCCAGATGTCCTTCCGATGCAGCAAAGCGGTTTTTGTTTTCCTTTCAGTCTCATGGGGTTTTAAGGATTTAGGATTTGGGATTGAAAATTACAGTGTAGGATCTATGCAAACAATCGGAATTCTGTCCCCGCGACACTTTCAATCTATTCTCCTCAAGCCGAAACTCTACTCTTAGGCCCTCTTCTATCTGAACTTCCTAAACTCCGAAACACCCAAAGCCTGGTACTCTTAAACCGAAGCCTCAAACCCTAAACTCTAAAGTCCCCAATCCCGATGCCCTCAACCCCAAACCGCAAACCTCTCTATGAGGTGGTGAGCTTCCGACCGGTGCGCTGATGACGGGGGTGCTCCCACAGCGTGCGCCCGAGCCGCAGAAGATGACTTCTTCCACGATGTCCGGGGGCCCGGCTGCTTTTCTGGGAGGGTTTAGGGTCTAGGGTGGGGTCACGAGGTTGAGGGTCTAGGTGTTCAGGGTTTCAGGGGTTCGGGGATTAGGGTTTTATACGCTTTTCTTCGTTCTCTTCCTCGTATCTTTGCACAGTTTGCTTCTTGGCATGGCTCGTGGCAGAGTTTCGATTCCTCGTGCTGCTGTCCAAGCCGCATTGCACGCCTCTCCCCTAAAATTCGTAAACTCCAAACCCTTAAACCCTCAACCCCCCTACAGCCAAAACCTTATAGCCCTAAACTCTAAGCCCTAGAACCTAAACCCTAAACCCTAAACCCTAGAACCCTGAACCTTAAGCCCTTCAAAGCTCAACCTTAAACCCTAAAGCCCTGGACTGTAAAACTCTGAACTCTACACCCGGCAGCCTTATGAACCTTAAAGCCCTAAACCTCAAGCCCACAAGCTCTGACCCTAAGACCTACCTAGACCTACTAAACCCTACTTTTTTGTAGGTTCTTCTTATAAACCCTCGTATGGGATTTATAGGGACCCTGCAAAAAAGTAGGTTCTGATGGGTTAAGGTAAACCCCAGAATCCTAAGCCCTAAATCCGCAAGCCCTAAATCCTGAAAGAGCCCGTTTAAGAAGAGCCCGTATATAGCAGCCTCACCCTTCAGGAACCTTGATCCCCTAAACCCCATACACCCCTAAAATCCCTAAAGCCCAAAAGCCCTAAAACTCTAAACCCCCAAACCCTAAAACTCTTAAAACTATAAACCCTAAACCCTACAGCCCCTAAACCCTAAAACCCCTAAACCCCAAACCCTCTATACGCCCCTAAACTCTCATAGGCCCGACATGACTACTCCTCTGCTGACTGACATCCGGGAGGCGCAAGGGTGGTGGGAGGGAGGTTGCGTTCGGGGCCTTAATAAGTCTTACTATTTCTACTACTTGCATTGTTACTTACTAGCAAAAAAAGAAATAACAATACGTCCTAGTAACAATAATGGAAATAGCAACGATAACAATGATAACAACAATGCTAAAACGGATAATCAGATTTTAGGGTTCCGTTAGGGCCCTTTGGATCAGCTCTTGGGATGCAGCATAGGTGCCTTAAGCTGATGAGAGTGGGGTTCTGTGAAAGGTTCTCTAACGCGGCACTATCATACCGGTTCCATCATTTGGGAACAGGTTATGCTGAAAGTTATGCTATAGTCTTGAAAACGAACCCTACCAGGAGTATATTTATACGAAGGTGCAGGCTTCGAGGGGTTAGGGTCTTATGGTGTTTTAGGGTCTGGTTTGGGCTAGTTTGCTTTAGGTTTCAGTGTGCAGGATTGTGTTTGGGTTTTGAGTGTCTTCGGTTCGGGAGTCACGCTTGGTTTGGGTTTGCGCTCAGGAGGGTGAGGTTTCATTATGCGCCCCCGATCTCGGAGAGTGTTTCATTGTGAGGATACCACGGCTATCTTAGCAGAGTTGGATGTGTTGCACATACAACGTTAGGATATGGTGCTGGATGCTTGTCTACTGTTGGACATGCATGAAGAGTACATCTGAAGATAAGATAAGCATGTGCATACTGTCGTGGGAGTATGTAAAATCAATATGTTTTCAAGCTTACACGTCGAATGCCGACGGCTGAATAATGACCCAGCCTTTAACGCTTGCAGTCGGGACCGTTTAACGCACTTAGGACACCGGTACAACACCCCTAAACCCTAAACCCCTAAACCCTAAACCCTTTAAACTCCTTGACACATTTATCCCCCGTGGAGCCTACCATGCCTTGTAGAGCCCTTCTTTAAACGTGTATCCCCCGTGAAGCCCACCATGCCCTTGACCGTTTTAAGCCGCTCATAAAGTACATCAACACCAAACAACCATTGTGAACCACTATAATCACTATAAGCTCTATGAACCCCCTATGAAAGCCCGCGTAACTCGCTGAAAGAGCCTCTTCTGGGTACAGCTCCCCGCGCAGTCGGCCTAAACGGTAAACTCTGAACCCCAAACCCCAAAGCCGAGCTTTCAGGAACAACCTGGACCTTAAACCGCAGACGGCACAGGAGCTGCGGAAGCTCAACACGCTCATGGCGTCGAAGCACCCTTTGGGGCCTTTAGAGCTTTGAGGGTGAGGATTTGGGATTTAGATATCGGGTTCTTTCTGTAAAGGCTTAGAAGAATCTGTTTGGAATGGGTCGAAGGGTGTAGGGTGTGGAAGCAAGCCCTTTAGGGTTCAGAGTTTAGAGCTTTAAAGGTTTGGGGTTTCCGGGTTTCGACTTAGGGGGTTTGAGGGGCTAAGGGTGAAGTACGGGAACAGACGCCTGGGGTGTCCGGAGTTTGGCGAAGTGTAGAATTTTCCGAGCTGCCGAAGTGTCAAGCCCGTAAGTTTGACAACGAAATTTTGCATGGTCGGAGAGCGATTGAGTCAGTTGATCATGGAGTTTCTTGCTACCCCCAGTTAGGCTCCCTCCCTTATCATACAAGCCTTGATTGAGTAGCCTTCCTTATTAGTGCTTTAACAAGCCCTTGTTAAACCCTTAATAAGGCTGTATTTGGGGGTTCTCGTCAACCATCCTCTAGAGCCGAATATCAGAGAAGAAGGGAGTCAAGCTGATCCTAAGACTTTGACGGTCGGAATGATGGCGGCCAACATTCCTCAGGGTTCCTCATCGCAGAAGTATAGACCAAAACCCTAGTGTAATGATGTAAACCCTAAACCCTAAACCCCGACATTGGACCTCTTGATCTGAGTTTTCGATCAGGTACGGCACGTCTGTCTGAGCACGGGCTTTGAGCTGGGCTTGCTCCCAGAGCTGGACCCCAGCCTCGTGTCCCCTTTCCAAAAAAAAAAGAAAAATGTCAAAATTACGCCGTTCCCACTCCAACCAGAGGGCTCAGGGAGCATGCTGGTAGTGAGAACTGTCAGCATTGCAGCGGCAGTGGAGCGAACAAAAAGCTGCCAAGCGTCCTCTTGCGCCAGGGATTTGGGAATTGTCCAGGGCTGGAAGGGCCAGCTGTGCCCCAAATGTGCATCACAACCTAAACCCTAACCCTAAGAGAAACACCTTCTACATTCAGCCAGCTAACCGTCGCAGCAGTACCATTGGTGGCAGGAGCGGCCACGTTGAGACAGCAGCCTTTCCTCGTCTACCGCTGCTACCAGACTCTCTCATTTTTACTGCATGCTATAACCTATATATATATATAACCTGGAGTTGTGATAGGGTTTAGACTGGGTTTGGGGTTCACGCTATAGGGTTTAGGCATGATGATCTGGATGGGTTTCCATATTAATATTCCAACTAGCACTGGGATTGTGGCTCTTGCTCTCAGCACAAAGTGACTGGTTTGGAAGCTACTAATGTAGGAACCTGATTAAGAACTGGTCCTAAAACCACAGAATAGTAAGATTCATATAAGGAACCCAAATACAGGCCCAAGGTTTCTTACAGTAATTCCTACATTAGTAGCGAAGCTGTGGAGCATGTCAGGGAGGAGAAGCGAAAGGAGGAAGAGAAGCAGGAGGATCCGCCACCGGGGATTCTGAGGGTGAGCTTTGCGAGTCTTGGCATCTACTGAGCCATGGGGCACTTCGAGCCGCCGTGGATGCGTCGCCTGCCAGACTTATCTGCCAAAGTTATCTCATCTTGTGGCAGGAGAAAAGGAGAAGAAAGGAGGAGAAGAGGAAGAAGCGAGAGGACACGTGATGGGAAACTGCCAAGGGTGAACCTAGAGCCGGGTCCCCATCAGTATGGTGACCCATCTGGCTGCCGCTGCAAGTAGGAACAGCACCAGATCATGGTATGTTGCAAATTGCAAGTTCTAGTAAGTAGAGCATGGATATCAGCATCTTCTTGTCTCCGGAGTATGAGTGACCCGGAACCTCACTGGTCAAGCTTGACTGGATACGAAGTAAATCGCACTTTGACTTGACGGTGAGTTCTCGGACACATCAGACTCTCTTTCCTATCCCTACCCTTCCTTTCCTCTTCGGATCTCGTGTGGACGTGCGACAGTCCCGAATCCAACCGCTCTGCTCTGTAGCTTGAAGCCAATAGTCTTGCTGTCGTAGCCCTGGAGGACGAAGACGACGCCAGTGGCTCAGAGATTTCGTGTAGTTGCTGTTGATGATATAAATCCTGCATGACCCATAATAAGGAATATACCATAATTCCCATAGTTTAGGGTCTTCAAGGTAATGCAGGATTTATATCATCAACCGTTGTCGCCAACTCACGGTAGATCAAGTCGTGCTGGTCATTGATAGCTGGCTGATGCGTGCAATTGCGCAGAGAGGTCAACGACATGTGGCAGTCTAGCGCTGGATTTGAATATGCCGGCTGCTCTACTATGGTCTACTTTATACTATATGCTATACTAAAAATACTCTACATACTATACTGCACTCTCCTTTTACTTAATACTGTACTATGCTGTACTATTCTATACCTAAGATACTGCTGGTCAGAGAACTGAAAGCTTCTGTGAGGCCGCAGCGAGCGCAGAGGCTGACAGGCCCGTGAAGCGATCCAGCAGCCGAAAAAAGGGGGTATAGGGTTTAGGGTTTAGGGTATACTATACGATATGCACAGGGTGTACTATTGATGATATAAATCCTGCATGACCCATAATAGGGAATATACCATAATTCCGATAGTTTAGGGTCCTTAAGGTAATGCAGGATTTGTATCTTCAACCGTAGCATACGTTTTGCATAGTACGGAACCCTCATGGGCTGTATTCTACTATCATTACAGTACAGCTGACATGAGTATCCGTCCAAGTCTATGGCTTTGCCGAAGGGTTCAGAGTAGCCTTGGCATGGCTTGATGCCGTAACAGCAGCAATGGTAATGGTGGCAGAGCTCGAGTATCTTATAGAATAGACCAGGTCAAGAAGGTCCGCAGACGACGTCCTCGGTCCCTATTTCAAGGGGAAGCCGACCCAGGATCAGAATTTTTGCTGTGCAGGAAAGAGAAGCATGCTTCTGGCCACTTCAAGGCAGTGCGGCTCCCGGTGAAAGCTTCCACAAGAGCCGCTTTTGGGGTTTGGGGTGTAGGGGTTTAGGCGTTTAGAATTTAGGGGTTTAGGGTTTAGGATTGAGGGGTTTAGGGTTTGGGGTTTTATGATTTAGGGTATCCCAAGGTCATGAAGGAGAATGAGTCGAAGCGGCAGCACTGGGGGGAGAGTGTCAAGGGCCGGGTGTCCAGCGACTACAAGGCCCATCTGTGCGGCTTCGCGTCAGGGGAAGCAGTCAGTTCCCATCTGCCCATGTCCACTAGATGGATATACTGCAAAAGAATATGCTTGACCATATCGTACTGTGTTACCTCATCTTATCAGACCTTATCATCTTATCTTTTTTTGCCATGTAGTTACATGTAATTATACACATATGATACCAATTCTTCGCAAGATCTTGAGCCGGAGCGAAGACGGAGCCCAGTGAGCTCTCCGAGATCTCCGCAGCATGTAAGTTTGGGCTCCTGAAACCAGAGGCTCCAATATACCTTGATTAAGGAATATTCCTTCAAAGGTTCCTTAAAGGGACCATTAAAGGGATCTATGAGGGAATCATTGACTGTACCTTAAATTATAGTAGGATCCCCGATATGATTTCAGGCATAGTCTTTGATTCAGGGATCTTGGAGTCTCTGGGGGGCCAGGGACTCACGGACGCTGAGCTCGAGCGACGCTTTGGTGCCACCCAATCAAGCTCGCAGGCCAGCGAGGTTTTTTCGGATGCTGAATGGGGACCCATACCCTATAATGGGCTATATAATGGGTTTAGGGTTTAGGGTATAATGGGCTATATAATGGGTATGGGAGCTTCCGAAAATTAAGGGTACTTATTCTGGGGTCCTTATAACAAGGATCCTATTATTTAGCGTACTGTATTAGGGTCCCCTATTTTCGGAAACTCCCGTATGCGTAGTTTTGATTGTGCCATCAATGACACTAGACCCAGCAGCACCGCAGACGCAGACTGGTGATGCTTGATGCTGCTGTGCCTTCCAAACTTGTTCTGAACGGCAGCACGGCAGTAGCCGAAACCAGCACTGCTTCTGACAAAGACGCCGCCGGCCACGACAGCAACTACAAGTATTGCTGACTATAGCGCTAGTGCTGCCTGCTGCTACCACAGCTTTACTGCTCTGCAGGTTCTGATGCTGCTGGTGCTGCTGGTGGTGCTGCTGCTGCTGCTGCTGCTGCTGCTGCTGCTGCTGTACTGTTTCCTGCTACAAAACTGACCCTGCCACTGCCAATGCTATTGCGACGACGGCGGCTACTTCGACTATTGCTGCCGCTAGTGCTCGTCAGTGTTTACCATGTCTCAAAGACTGCTCCAAACCGTCACCTTGGCCCCCTGTCACTGACAATGCCCAGCCACCAACAAGAATTTTGAAGTCACTGAATGCGTGGGTTGGTCGGAACAAGACACTCATCGGATGCGACCATGTCTTTCCCAGGCCTAAACCTTGATCCTCATGCCCCAAACTTGAAAGCCCACACCTTACACCTTCGTGCGTGGCAGCAGGAGAAGCTGATGACTGAGCAGGAGGTGTTGGCGATGTGCGCTCCATGGAAAGGGGGGCGGGTTGGGAATGCTTGTTGTGTTCATCGTACAATGCTCTTAACTTGTGGCACATGTGAAGAGAACCTTTCCATTGCCAAATGCCGGGGCTGATTTTACCGACATGTGTCCCCATTGCCATTGCTTCTAATTATATTGGTAGGAGTAGGAGCAGGAGTAGGAGCGCGAGCTTTGGACGCAGCAGCAGCCGCAGTGGCAGCACGATGACGACCATGACGACTATGATTCTGACACGTGCATTATCCAATTTGGATCCTGAACTTCTCTCCAGCTCCACCCTCGGTGGTTCAGCTCAGCAACACATGGACCGAGGCTCCGCAAAGGGAAGGACAAGAAGACAAAGTGAAGGTAGCAGGTGCCCCAAGACATGTGATGTAGCAGCCATGCGCTGCTCCACGTGCCCCAGACATGCTGAGACAAAGTGGGAGTTTCCGAAAATACGGAACCCAAACATAGTACCCTAAATAGTAGGATTCTTATCTTAAGGACCCCGAAATACGGTACCCATAATTTTCGGAAGCTCTCATATTGGTTTGAGCTCAGGGCCGCTACCCTAACCCTAAACTCTAAACCCTACACCCTAAACCCTAAACCCTAAACCCAGCCTCCCAGCCTCCCGGAAGCTCCGTGGAATTCCTTCGCAGGAGTCTTTCGCGTTTATCCTGGGGGCAGGAAGATCGGATCCTTGAAGACTGGGCCCAAAGAGCCGTAAGCTCCCAAACCCTGTGATCAATACTATCATTTTTCTCATTCATTATTCTCATCAATTTCGTTAGTATCATTATTGTCATGATTCTCATAATTCTCATTTGTATCGTTGTTATCATAAACTATCATCATTATCATGATTATCCTTGTTATCATGAGTATAGCGTCTCAACCGGGGAGTTTCCGAAAATAGGGGGTACCTTATTTTGGGGGGGTCTTTATAGTAAGGATCCTACTATTTAGGGTCCCCACTTTCGGAAACTCCCATGACCCGGGTCTTTGAATGTGCCCTGGACTTCGCCGCGCGAGGCCCTGCGACTGAGATGCGCCGTGCCTGCCACACCTCCGAAGTGAGATGAGCTGCGGTCGGGTTTAGAGTTCAGGGTCTTGGGGCTTAAGGGAAGTGTCCGCGGCCCGGAGCGAAGTGGAGATTCTAGCACGTATGGGGAAGTGGTCGGCGCATATCCGATGCGCAATGGCTTTTTCGGTTTGCGTAGATGCTGTTGCCGTGGGCCTGTAGCTGTTCGTCTGTGTAAGGACAACGGGACTCGCTGTGTTGGTACAGGGCAAGCAACGCGAGATTGTTTGTACTTCAGTGGCTTAAGCTGCGCCTGCGTGGTGTCCCAGCGTATGAGTGCCTCGTCGCTGCAGTCTCGAGTCAAGACCCCGAGTCTACGTGGTGTCGGTGCAACTGAATGCTGCGATTCCTTATGATCATCACCTAGCCGTGCAACCTTACAGTCAGATGGCTTCTTACACCTGGTTCTTAATCCTTATATTAATTATACGACCTAAGAGCAAAAACAGCAAAAATCTTAAGGACAGTGATAAATAGTGCTTATAGTCATAGTAGTAGCAATGGTAAACCAGTTAGTAATCTATAGTAGAATTCACATGAATGGTACTACTGCTACTACCACTACTACTACTACTGCTGCTGCTGCTGCTACTACTACTACTAATAATAACAACAAAATAGCAATCATATTAATTATCACAAGAATGACTAACAATAATTATGATAATAGTGATAATAGTGTCCGCAATGATTGTACTGATCATTTTGATAATGATAAGAGTGATAACAATGATAATACTGAGAATGATGATAATAATTAGTGATAGCAGCGAAAATCATGATAATAATGAAAATAATGAAAATCATGATAACCATGATAATCATAATAATCATCATAATACTAATGATAATAATGGTAGTCATGATAACATTGGTAATTTATGATAATAACGATACTAATGAGAATAAGGCGATACTGAGAGTAATGACAATAATGATAGTATTGGTCCTGAGGATTTGTGCGTTGGCCTTTCGTGGCGATCATCTCTCTCTCTCTCTTTATCTTCTCCTCTTTCTTCTTCTGCTTATGAATATTCCTCGCAGCAAGTAAGACTAAACTACGTTCGGGATTTTCAGGTCCTCTTACGCGAAAAAGGATACATTTTGCAACCAATGCTTCTTTACGGGAAGGATTTCTTTGGACTCTTGCATTTAGGTAAGGTTGCAGACCCTGTGCCCGAATGTGCCCCATGGGCCGCGCTTTCGACAAGCTGCAAAACACCTAACACATCGATTTTGCGATCCAGGGTGAGATCTTTTTCGAGGAAGCGAGAGAAAAACAAGAGCAAAACGCAAGTTGGATGTTGTAGTAGACGCTCGGCTTGGAAGGGTTCCATCCCCTCTGAAGGAGCCCCAGCAAGAACACAAAAGAGTGCACTTGATATAGGGTTTAGGGTTTAGGGTTCAGGGTTTAGGGTTTAGGGTTTAGGGTTTAGGGTTCGGGGTTCCGGGTTTAGGGTTTAGGGTTCAGGGTTCAGGGTTTAGGGTTTAGGGTTCGGGGTTTAGGGTTTCCTCCGACCCAGAAGTCAGCGTATACGTTACAATAAAAACCAATAGTATTCGACTTGAGTTTTTTGTTTAAAGGGAACTCCAGAAAGTTGGAATATGGTTTCAGGGTAGGATACCTTATAATTTACCATAAAGGGTTTAGGATAATCATATTCCAACTTTCTGGCTTTTACCTTAGGGAGCCTTGCAAGGGCATTTTCTCTGGCCGCCCTGCATTATGAGGTTTCGGTAGTTTCGCACATCATAAGACCCTGCTCACGACGGGCACTGTTTTCGATGAGCTGCAAGCACCGGAGCCTCTTGAATATTTTAGAGCATATCACTACAATATAGTATGGTATGATATTAAAACTGATCCTGCTTCAAACTAGTCCCTATGACACGATACTATTGCCATTCAAGCCACCCTCACACCTGCCGGCGTGAAAGCTAAGTTCCCCCTAACTGAACTTCCGAAACCCGGAAGCCCTACACTCCTACACCGTAAGATGGCTACTTACCATCCGACAACATCCGACAACAAGACCGCGGGGATCTGACTTGCGCAGCTGCCAGCTTTAGACCTGACAATGTGCGCCCTCTCAGGCAGAAGAAAAGGGTGCGATCTAGTATAAGGGCCTAAAATAAGTGCCAAGGTTCCGTACTATAAATATAGCATAGTGGGCCCCAAGAGCCCTATTCTAGTTATTAAGTTATTAAGGCCCCTATACTACGGTGAATCTACAGTCAAGGACTTGTCCATGTCATGTTCCTTGCATGCGACCATCACGAGCAGGCATGTGTGGGTTTAGGGTTTAGGGTTGGCTGCATTCCAACCGATTCTTGGCTCACACTGCCCCGAGCACCAAGTTCTCCAAGTTTTACGACGCCACAAGTCGCCACAACCAGCGGATTGTCATAATTTTCCTCACGGATTGCTCTCCTCGGGCCTGTTGCAGCTAGCCACCCGTCACAGGTGTTGGGTAATTGTCTATCCAGTGGCAATCTGACGATCCAAAAGCATAGGAAGAAGCATTGCAGGGACAAGGTCTCAGCCTCTGGGGTCTGGGGTGCCAGCCGAAAGAAGCTTACGTGCCCCTGTTTGGTGAGTTCCAGGCGGGGGGAGCTGGCTTGAGCATCCCCAGATTGCCGGCGGAGATCTCTATTTTGGCGCGTTTCAGGGTACCACTATGTATGTGCCAGTGTAGCTGTAAACGGACTTTTGGAACATTTTCTTTTACCATCGGCTATATATTTCCTTGTGTGGTTGTGTTGTATCCTGTTGCGGTCATTCTTTGTTATCTTGCCACATCTTGTTGACGCGCTGATGCGAGTATGAAAAAGACCATGTGATCATCTCGGAAATGATTGCAGGCAGGCCAATCTAGAGAAGGTTCTTCAAAGTTCTTGCTAGATTACCGCACTTAGATGTGTCGTGATGCTACATGAAGTCCTTGCCACTATTTGGAAGCCGGACTATCATCATTGTACTGCGTATGATGGTCGTTCGCTGCAGTAATACTCTCTCCCTCTCCCTCTCTCTCTCTATCTCTCTCTCTCTCTCTCTCTCTCTCTCTCTCCCTCTCTCTCTCTCATATATATATATATATATGTATAAGAGTTCCGGTGAGCCTGTCTACTAATGGTATTATTCCTACTACTGCTATTTCTGGAGCCAATTCCACCTCCACCTCCACCTGCACATCCACCTGCACCTCCACCTCTACCTCCACCTCCACCTCCACCTCCAGCACCGCCGCCGCCACCGCCACCACCACCACCACCACCACCACCACCACCACCACCACCACCACCACCACCACCACCACCACCACCACGACCACCAGCACGACCACCAGCACGACCACCAGCACGACCACCAGCACGACCACCAGCACGACCACCAGCACGACCACCACGACCACCACCACGACCACCACCACGACCACCACCACCACCACCACCACCACCACCACCACCACCACCACCACCACCACCACCACCACCACCACCACCACCACCACCACCACCACCACGACCACGACCACGACCACGACCACGACCACGATTACTATTAATTATATGACTACTACGACGACGACAACTAGTCCTACTCCTACTGCTACTCCCACTGCTACCGCTACTCCTACTGCTACTCGTACTCCTATTGCTACTGCTCCTGCTGCTGACGCTGCTGCTGCTACTGCTACTGATACTGCTCCGGCTCCTGCGAAAGCCACTGCTGCTGCTGCTGCTGCTGCTGCTAGTACCAGTACTGCTACCACTACTACTACGACAACGACGACAATATACTACTACGACGGCGACGGCGACGGCGGCTTCTACTGCTACTGTCTTCTCTATCGGACAGATGATCAGTTGCACAGACAGTTATGGTTGTACCTCATCATAAGGATCCCATTATGTAGGGGAATTATATTAGGGTCCGAATTTTCGGAAACCCCCCATATACCAGAAAGATTGTACAATGTAACCTTCGTTCGACCCCGTGTTCGACGAGGCGAGCACCATGGATTTTGGTGACGATGAAGTGCTGGTACCGAGGCAACTCCTAAGCGAGCACCTCAGAAATGGCCCGGTGTTGTTTTAGAGGGATGAGGGCTTAGGAAATACCAGGCTTGAAAGCTTTCCTTGTCGGCCCCGAGATGTCTGCATCCCTCAGAAACTGCCTTGCGGGGGCCTACATAGGCGACGCCATCCCTTAGAAGACCCTTTGTTAATCTCTGGGCTATTGGTAAGGAATTCAAGTCAAGTTACCATCAGGGGGATCTACACTAATTGATGTGGTTTCGTTATCCTTAATGCAAGTTTGTACACTGACCCTAAACCGTTTTGGCAAAAACAAGAACCAGTTAAGGCGAGCTCTTGGAGGATGGAATCTGTCCTCTTCACCTTCGCATCCAGTGCCTTTGCCGGCAAATTGGCTCCAGGGTTTAGGGTTTAGAGTGCCTAGTTGCGGTCATGACGCAGCTCCTGTAGTTGCAACATAGAGCTTCGTCTGGGTGAGCTTCCCGTGTAGCTTGCTTTCAAGAGCCCCAGTTGGAGTCTCCTGCTTTCCTGGAGATTTTGCTTCTTCCTCAGAAAACTTCTGGACCTGAATTTCATTTTGAAGCCTGGGCTTGAGCTCGCTACCGTGAAGCCCTGAACTGTAGGCCCGCAAAACCCTAAGCAGAGTTCCGAGGGTGCAGTTTCTCAAACAGCAAGCCGGCCCTCCGAAAAATCCTAAAACGTCTGAGGCCCCTGAGGCCCTAAAGTCAAGCCATCAACCCTCAATGCCAAATCCTGAATCCCCAAACTTCACCCGTAAAGCAAAGACCACAATCACTGCACCCACAAACTCCCTTTCAACCCTTGAACCGCATGCTCTAAACTTTTTCAACACACCTAAGCCCTAATAAGCCCACGAGCCCGAACCAAACCCTAAAGCCTCATCCCTACACCCTAAACCCGAAACCCCCGAACTTCTGGGCTAAACCCTAAACCCTAAACCCTGCCGCGTGGCGTGAGGATCCAACGCCTTTTGGCGACACCGTCCGCCCTGAGCCTCTCCAGCCACGCTTTTGGGTTTAGGGTGTAGGGTTTAGGGCTATTGGGTTTAGGGTTTATCATCGGCCAACTTACACCCAACACCCACACCGTGAGATTTCAAAAGATAGCGCAAGTTTCTGGGAAATGGGTAGATTTTTCATTGAGGAACCTTTGAATTCGCAGCGGTTTTGAAATCTTTTCGGCTTTTAATAGATTCTCGCTTCTTGAGGAAATGTGATAAACATAGATTTTATTCAACTCTTTTTCGGGTTCTTAAGGGAAATTCTAAAGTTTTTTAAACACAGGTTCGCTCAAACAAAAATCCTGGCTCGATCAGGGGAGTCGAGAACTGTTTACAAGGCCTCTTTCAACTGCTTTTGCCGGGGGTGGGGGTTGATACGGTTGATGATATAAATCCTGCATTACCCATAATAAGGAATATACCATAATTCCCATAGTTTAGGGTCCTTAAGGTAATGCAGGATTTATATCATCAACCGTAATTCGCTGGCAAGCTAAGAGTTTCGGGTTTATCAAAGGGCTCCAAGTATAAGCGATCCTTAATCCTACCTACCTTCAAACCACCAATTGAGGCATCCAAGTTTAGGGTTTCTTTATTAAGGCAGACCCCCGGTTGATACCTTGCAAGATGCGCCTCAGACGAAATGAAGTTTATTTATGCGGGGTCTACATGAAGGGTTCCTCTGTAGGGGTTCCTATAAGGGGTTGTGCATAGGTCCTGTCAGGGTTCCTATTCGGCAATCGGGCTTGGGATTTAGCGGCGTGGGTTGTGAGGGTTCTTGAAAAGGAGGTTGGGGGTGCCGGATTTGCCTTGAATTCTAATCACTTTTAAAGCTTTTCGCCAAGCGCTCCACACTTCATCTGGATCCTTCTGGTCCTGCCCTGCTACAGGGAAGCTTTCTGTGCGTGTCGAGTGTTGAAGGTGTAATGTGAGTGGTCGAAATACTTAGCCTCCTTTAGCCCTTACTTATACCGTCGTACCATACAATACCCCTCCTCCCCCAGAATCCCATTTCATTTATTGAGGCCCTAAGACAACTGCTTGGTCAGAGGGTGGAGGATTGGATGCTTGGTTTTGGGCTTCAAGACCAAATGTGGTACGAAGGAGCTGGATACTTTATGATTCGGTTTAGGGTTTAGAGTATCAGGGTTTAGGGTGGGGGTGTAGGGACGGATGGAGAACTTCATACCGGAGTTGAACGTGGTTCTTCAAAGCCTCATGTGTTTCTGAGCTGTGTTGCCCCTTACCCGTTGCCCTTTACCCTTAAGCCCTCTACTGCAGCTTCTCTGCATCAGATTATCTTGCAAGAATGGTACTCTCGCCAAAGCGTTCCAGCTCTCTTCTCTGGACCGCTGAGCAACTGTCCTTGGGTTGAACCCATAGGTTTCTGAACATGAACATGGTAAAGCATGACCCAGCATTTTGTTCTGATTATTAATCCCACTACATCGACGCCTTGCTCCTACTTGGAGGGTCGGGGGACTTAGTAGGTAGTAAGTAGACTTATAAGTACTACTTAGATCCCGAACCCAGCAGGAACCCAAACCCAAAAAAGGTTTACCCTGAGCCCTCAAGCTCAAAACACCGCTGCAACCTACAAGTGCAGACTCCCGCCACGCTTCGGTCGTAGGAACATACTAGTACACTAAACCGGACCGTAGTTAGGGTTATGGTACCCTCCAAGTAGCCCTCCAACTCAAGTTTGCAAGCCTAAACCCCGCATCCAGCAAACTCTAAACTGCCGAAGCTCGGTAGGGCTTTGGGGTTTGGGGTTTAGGGTTTAGGAGTTTAGGGGTTTAGGGTTTCGGGGTTTAGGGTTTAGGTATTGTTTGTGAACAGGCGACCTCAGCTTGCGTCACGATGCACTTGAATCTCTTGAGGGGAACCTAAACCCTAAAGGCCCTAAACCCTAAACCCTCAATCCCCCCACCTTCGAGCCAACAACATCATGTCGCCGTGCTTCCCGCCGCATTTCCAGTCCAGCGACCGGTCCTCGTATTCGGCTGCAACACCGCCGTGTGGGCCGTAGTCGAAAAGGGACCGCCTTGCAGTTTTTACGGGCTCTCTACGCTTAGTGTAGGGATTGTTGGGGTTTCTGAGGACTTCACTGCTGGGGTGCCGATAACACGTGCGAGGGGTGCTGGGTCCGGGTCCGTGCAGTCGCCCCCTTGTCCACTCCACGAAGCATAGTCTCCACTCTCCGAGTTTTTCACGGACCGTGGAGTAGTTCAAGGGCTCCTTGGCCTTTCTGCCGTACACGACACCTTTCCAGCATATGCTACCTTTCCAGCTTCTGGCCAACTCCCAAGCCCTAGACCCTAAACCCTGGTCCCTAAACCCAATGGGTGTGGCGTGGTTGCGATGGACCTCCGCTGCCGTATAATGGTATGTATGCGGAGGCCGACTGCTTGCTCTTGCAAGTTGCGGTTCGGAGGCTATCACTAAGCCCCAAGCTCTAGACCCATGACCCTAAACCACGCACCTGCTTAACCCTAAAACCCTGAAGCCCTAAACCCTAAACCCTAAAACCTTCTGCTGACCTTAGCTGCTAGGCGGAAAAAGGCGCTAAGAAAAGAGAAGCCCTAAAAACCTTGAACCCTAAACCCTAAACCCTAAACCCTAAACCCTAAACCCTAAACCCTAAACCCTAAACCCTAAACCCTTTGGAAAGTCGCTTCAGCCAGGCCTTGAAAGGGTCTCAGTGCTTTCACCCCTCGGACCCCTGGTTGGCCCCGACTTAGGGGTACTTAGAAATATATATTTTTATATTTTTGGTGATTATAATCCCTAAGGAACAGCTAAAACTATGTTTTTTTGCTAGGGTTCTAAGTTAAGTTCAGTATAGCCTAATCCTTTGACCTAAATATCCCGGCGACTAGAGTGCCGAAGAAAGTAGCAAGCCTTAGACCCTAAACCCTACATCCCTCCTGTTGATGATATACATCCTGCATTACCCATAACAAGGAACATACCATTATTCCTATAGTTTAGGGTCCTTAAGGTAATGCAGGGTTTATATCATCAACCGTAGTGCCAACAACAAGAGCCTTGGCAGGCATCGCAGACACTTCAGTGGCTTGGTTTCATTGTGCCGTGATACGACAGAAGCCTACATAAATACTTAGGGTTTAGGGTTTAGAGTTCATATAATTCCTTACTGTAATGTTCCCCAATCGCCCGGGCACTATTCAGGCCCTATATCAGGTAGGCTGCTGATTCCTACCCGGGGCTTTATTCAAGCTTTAGTGTTCAGAGTTTAGCAGTCCTAGGCCCAAAACCCCCAACCGTATAGTCGAATCTGTTGATGTAGGGGGCCTTGATGATTAGAATAGGTTTTCTTGCGATTCCGTATTATGATTATGGAATAATATACCCCTCAAACCCTGCTCTAGGTACTCAGGCCCCTATACTATAGACCCTTATAGATCCCTTCTGGAGCCCTTATAGACCCTTATAGATCCCTTCTGGAGCCCTTGAAGGAACCTTATGGCCCCTGTATTATACTTAGGGTTCAGGGGGGTGTCTGCAGATTGGGGGGGGGTTAGTAGGCCCAGGTTGCCTTGGATATTTGAGGCATCAAAGGGGAAAGGAGGGACCCTTAATGGGGACCCTTACCCTATAATGGGCTATATAATGGGTATATAAGAGCTATATTAAGGTATATACCTAGGGGGCACTTTCGAAGCTTTCAGGATGAGGGTTGAGGGTTTTGGTTTTAACTTAGGGTTTAGGGTTTGGGGCTGGGGCTTGGGATTTAGGGTTTAGGGCTTAGGGTTTGGGGCTTGGGTTTAGGGGTTTTGGGGTTTAGGGTTTAGGGGAGACAAATTTTCGGGCCTCTCAATTGCGCAAGTAGGGCAAGTTCTCGAGCAGTGACGGCGACGGCACAAGCACGATTTGCAACCGCGACGACAAGTGCCTAGGTACAACGAGCTGTGTCACACTGTGTAAGGGGGAACTACTGATGCTGTCCCCTGCAGTCGCTATGTGGGTAGAGCACAGCCCACAAACCTATTCTAGCCATCAAGGGCCCCCTAGATTCGATGCTGAAGATCGATTCATCCACGGCTCTCTCTGAGGACACCCGAGCAGGGGGTCACATCAGTGTCGATGAGGGGCGTTAGCCGTGGGCTAACAATGGCAGGGCTCCTGTCGATGCTAGATAGAGCCTCAAGGCCGCCAGGCACGCAGAGCAGAAAGGGGGTTTAGGGTTTAGGGGGTTCGGGAGGATCTTTTTGGGCGGGAGGGTTCTGGACTTGTTTTTGCAGCGACGAGAGACCCCTGCTTGTTCTGTCGGAGTTGGTTGAGCTTGTTGCATGCATCTTAATGCGCTGACTTGGACAAATCCCACTGCCTGTGGCCGCCGAGGCATTTGGAGCGGCCAAGATATGACTTCGTCTACCTACCGTCTGGAACCAAAAAGGTGAATAACATCGGCTTAGCGACACTTGGCCGGAACGATTTCACGGCCTGTATTCTGGAGGCTGGATAGCTAAATAGGGTTAGCATTGTTGCCCGTGCATGAAGCATCGTACAAACAGAAAACGACCACCACGAAACATCTTAACCCACTCTGATATACACGGAATACGTGCATGCGAGCATGTGTGGACATGCGTTTATAGAAGAGGAAACACTGTCTCCTTCCCGATCTATCCTGATTTCTATCTACACCCACATCTTTTTCTATATCTAGATATCTCTAATTTTCCTACATCTATAATCTCTATCTCCATTCCCATTTCTAAATCAGTATCTTTTTCTGTGCCTATACCTATATATGTATCTGTATCGATATCTATATTATCCTTTTCCATATACATGTCGATATCTATGTCTATATCCGTATCTTTATCTGCTACGTGTGTGTGCAAGTAAGCTTTCAAACAGACATGTGTGTAGGGATGGACGGCCGGCTGAATGGAAGGATGTATGCATGCACATTCTGCTTATGTGCCATCGAGGCGATGTATCGTTGTTTTAAAATCCGAAACTTCCTAAACCCCAAACCCTAAACCGTCGCAAAAAGGCGTTCCAAAATAAAGTCACCCCAAAATTGCCATGGTCCATCGATGTCTCGTGGTTTAGGGACCTAGGAAGCCGACGGCCCGAGAAGCAAGGCAGTGATTTGCCGCTTTTGAATACTTCGCCGTTCCGAGCCGTACGTGCCATCACATAGAACGGCATCTGCATTGATAGAAGACGCGTGAGGGAGAGAAAGAGGGAGGGAGAGGGCGAGGGAGCGGGAAAGGGAGAAAGAAAGAGAGAGAGAGAGAGAGAGAGAGAGCGTTTCGCGGGGACCTTGCGCCACATAACATAGATTAAATAAATATATGTATATATATATATATACACACACATTTGTTAAATATATATATATATATATATACACACACTTACATGATACATTATAGATTTTATTTTACAGGTTTTAAATGATACATTATAGAGTCAGAACCAGTCGACGGCTCAGGTTTGTGAATTTCGAGGACTCGGCCTCGTGTCTGGACTTCTTCGCGACACTTCAACAGGATCGGACAGTGCTGTGCCTCTGCGCAACGGTTTTTGGGTTTAGGGTTTAGGGTTTTTGGGGTTTAGGGGTTTAGGGGTTTAGGGATTAGGGTTTAGGGTTTTGGGGTTTAGGGTTTAGGGCTATTGGTGGCGCAACATGGGGGTTTCCGAAAATTAGGGGTACCTTACTGTAGGGTCCTTATAATAAGGATCCTATTATTTAGGGTACTATATTAGGGTCCCGCATTTTCGGAAGCTCCCACTATTGGTGAGGGTTTGCGGCTTTACTGTTGTTGCAGTCTGTTCAACTATCTGAACGAAGGTGTGCGACGTGTCTATACTCTCAACACAAACACTGCTGCACTCTCGAAGAGAGCTATCCGACGTTGTCTTGCAGCTGTCTGTGGTACATGATGTTGCAATGCGATGTGTTGCTAGGTGTAGAGTGGCCTCGTGACATGCCTGAGGATGCTCAGTCGTGGCATTTTATATCTTGCGTTGTCGTAGATTCTCCGGATCTCCCAAGTGATGCGATGCGGTTTCAGTGTGTGTCTCTCCATGTGTGATATCGTGGCTAGCTAAACTGCGCATACATTCATGTGGGCATCTAGTGTGCGCACCTTTCTTCATATGTTTTCATACAACTATTCACTATGTTGTTTGATCGTGGCTGGGTTGTCGAGGGCTGTTTGTTTTGTCCGGACCTGACTCCTGTGTTGACACTTCATCCTTGCTATCCGAACGGGTTTATTCCGTGCCACCTGCTTTCAGCACCTAAATCCGGTACCGTCAAGCCATATTGGTTTAGCCCTGGGTGCATTGAGGCTTCGGCCTACTTCGAACATGCTCTGATCGTCCCGCATTTCTAATGCCTCTAGCCCTCCTGAGGAGAGTATACGTAACTATAGTATACTATATTAACTGAATATAAAATATGATATAGACTACTCTGACACAATGTCATATGACGGAGCATAACATGATATTGTATGTATATACGTATATATACACATCTAATCGTGTATATATATATATATATGTATACACATCTAATCATAAAGCAGTAGTATAGCAGATGATATTATTATACCAACAGCCAGATTGTTTCCGAGGCAAGATTTTGACATTCGCCACATTGGGCCTGCCACGATCCAGGGCCGAGGTACACTCGTGTGAGAAAAGTTACTGTCGAGGGTTTAGGGTTTAGGACTTGTGTTCCAAATTTCTCATGAGAATTCTCTGCTGCTCATGGTGTAGTTAGTAGGATGAAGAACTCTTGGAGTAGTGAAGCCGGGTAAGGTCGTCATCCTGAACAAGGCGTGCGTTTTGCTTTCATGAGTACAGGTCCGAACCTCGAGGATACAATCCAAAAGAGGGGCTATCGCTGCTCGGCTTGCTTAGCTTTGGCCGCCTCTGGCATCATACCTGACGCTGACAAGAGCCATGCCCACAGCGTACAGCTGTCTTTTCCAGGCAACGTAACGGTAGTCCAACTTGAAGGTGACTGCATCCAACAGACAACAATCACCCGCGAGGCATGCAGTGGCTCTTTCCGTGCACTGAGGTATCCTTTGGGCTCCGGACGCACCGCTTGTGTTTGAAAGAGGACCGAATCGGCTCGACCCTTCGTGAGGGATCAGGGTCGGGAGGGCGCAGGATTTTTCGGAACAAACAACGCTAATGTAGTAGCCTGAATCATTAGTGCACCCTTCCTTCTGCACTTTCTTTTTTCAACTAAACCATGAGATACCCCACACCCATCCTACTAATATCGGCCACGAGACGTATTGAAGATCAAGCTCAGGTGCGCAGCTGCGCAGCCGAACCTTTACTTCAAGGTAATGTAGGAACCTGATGAAGAAACCTTGGGCCTTCATTAGGGTTCCTTGTATGAATCCCACCCAGGGTTTCTTAATCAGGTTCCTACATTACATGACATGAGGCGAAACAGTAAGTAAGGGAGTCGTAGTTGAAAGTTATTCGAAACGAGAAGCCTTAAACCCGACACCAAAGTAGCGATAGTTGAAATTTCTTCTACCCCTCAACCCTGAACCCGAAACCCAAAACCCAAACGAAGGTACTTCAGTCAACCTCGGTCTTCCTTACCAATACTATTTCGGGAGGTTCCTTAGTGTAACTGCAGTATAACGGGCCCCAACACCGTAGTCTATTTATTATGGCCCCCTACTAAATCCTTATAATAGCCCTTATAGCAGCCCTTATAGACCCCTGTAAAGTAATCCTATTCTACTAATTAAGGTTCCTGTATTACCGGAGACCTGTCCAGGAGTACCAGTTTCACTAGCAACTGTCGTTGCACAAGAGCTCCTCAGGTGGCAACTGGAGGGTCTACAAAGAATACGTTCATGAACAGGATAGGGTTAGGGTTTAGGGTGTTGATGCGTCTTCAAGTTGAATGAAAAGCAGGCTGCAAGGGAACGCAAATACTAGTTCTTCCGACCTGTTTTCCCTAGCCTTACCAGTGCTCTGCTTTCATGGACTTCTCCGGAAAGAAACCCTAAACCCTAAACCCTGAACCCTATGGGCCGAGACCTGTGAACGTCGCCAATTGTCTCGGAGCCGCACCCCGCAACGGCGTCCTTGCATGCAAAGTTATCGACATGGGCGAGATGGCATGGCATCTGGTGCAGCTGGTTCTCGAGATGACCCACGCGAGCAACGAGGGGATGTTTGTGACGATGCTGACGATGGACATGGTGGCTCTGGGTCTTCAATGCCTGAAGGGTCCTACGAGGGTGTGAATGACCGGGGAGCTGGCAGTGATGGGCACAAATGGGGGTCGAAGGGGCCGTCAACATTGGCCTCGGGAATGCCGATGTCCAGTGACACCGAAGCAGCACGTGATCATGATCTTGACGTGATGAGCAGGGTTTGAGAATGAGCAAAGGGTTGCAAGTTTGCCTGCCCAAATGGGCTGAGGAGGCTGTCAGACTCTGTCATGCAGACTCAAAAAGGCCCTCTCAAAAAAAAAAAACCCTGAACCCTAAACCCTAAACCCTAAACCCTAACCCTGAACCCTAAACCCTAACCCACCCTAAACCCCAAACCTAAACCCCAAACCTAAACCCTGAACCTTAAACCCTAAACCTAAGCCCTAACCCTAAACCCTAAACCCAGGCTTCAGCAACCCCTACCCTGGACCAAGGGGAGCCTGAGGAGTTCAGGGTTTAGGCTAAATGTAGGGGCCTTAAAAAAATAAAACTAGGGGCCTTGATAATTAGAATAGGGTTACTTGGAGGCCCAGGGGACTTAGTAAGTAGGTTATAAGTAGGATTATAATTGGGGTAACTCCATTTAGGGTACTTATAACCCCACTTATATCCTACTTACTAAGTCCCCTGGGCCTCTAAGTACTTTACAGGGGTCTATAAGGGCTACAATGAGGGCTAGTATGAGGATTCAGTGTAGGGGCTTTAATCATTAGAATAGGGTTTTGGGGCCCATTATCCTATAGTTTTGAATATAAGCAACCTCCCTCCAAAACAGTATTGGTAATCATTTAGGCCCTTACATATCTGGGTCTAGGGTGTTACAATCGTATAGACGGGATAAGGTTGAGTTTAGGCAGAGCGAGCCGCTGGATCCAAGCCGATCTCATTTCAGCCCTATCGAGGTTACCAGCAGTTTGGAGTGCGATCAAGGCTCCTGCCAGGGTTTCTGCTTCCTACCTAAACGAAGGAACCCTGAACCTCTGTAAACCCGCAACCCTCAACCCTGAGGAGTTCGTCTGCAGGATTCTTGGATGGGATCTGGATTTGGGCTGAAGTCAACAAGCATCGACGCGTCCAGAAAATCTCACGCCGAAACACTCTCTACCCAGAGCCCCGAACACATGAACCCTAAGCTGCCCTAGACTCCGAAACTCAAACCCTAACCATAACCCCTAAACCTCGAAACCTGAAGCAGCATGAACCCTGAAGCCCCCAGTGCCCTAATCCCCAAGCCCTAAACCCTAAACCCTAAACCCTAAACCCTAAACCCTAAACCCTAAACCCTAAACCTTAAACCCTAAACCCCAAGCCCTAAACCCTAAACCTTAAGTCCTGGACCATATGCATCGGCCCACGGAGATCCCAGACAAGGCGATTCTGCAGAGCGCTGAGGGATGGTGAAGCCTCCCGACATTCAGATCTTCGTATATTATCCTGCAGTTCAGGAACGTACCTTAAATTTCGCTTTAAGTTACAATATAGTATGGAGAAAGGTATACACGAGGACGGCAGATATGCCACCCCACTCATGCCGTTAGGCAGTGAAGAAGGACCCCAAACCCCGAACACTGCGGAGCGTTATCGACCACAGCCCGACAGCAGTCCATCTCATCTCAGTTGCATCTTAGACCCTTACTAAACTAAAACCGTAAACTCTAAACCCTAAACCCTGAACCCTAAACTCTGAACCCTAAGCCCAGCCCCAAACCCGAAGCTCTGAGCCCGAAGCCATGAACTTTTAACCCATCCGGACAGGGGCAGCAAGGGCAAAAGGGCAGTCCGCGCGTGAAAGGAACTCAGAAAGGCCAGCCGAAAGGCCGCTGCTCGGCGGGCAGGCTGTAGGGTTGAGGGTTTAGGGTTTAGGGGGTTTAGGGTTTAGGGTTTAGGCTTAAGGGTGCAAGGCTGTCGTCTTGAGGGCTTAAGGGTTTCGTGCTTGAGCGGCTAAGGTGTTGTAGATGGTCTTCTTTGCGCTGGGCTTGGGGGTTTCGGAGAATCTTTCGCCTGTTGCGTGTGGGATCATAGGAGGCCAAAAGGGGTTTTAGCCTATGGGGGTTTGGTAGGGATTAGGGTTCCCATAATAGGGTTCATATTATGGAATCCCTACCCCAAGAATCTTAAACCACCCTTTTGGCCTCCCATCATGGCAGCACGTTGAGGTGGCTCAGGAACTTAGGATTAGAACCAGGATAAATCCAATTGGGGTACATACAATCCCACCTATGACTTGGTTGCAAGGCACATTAAACTCCCCATACATAAATCTCGTAGGAGGATTTTTTTTATAGTTCTTGCTAAGTCTCCCATACATTCTTAGACACCACCTATATCATCCTGAACAACCTGAAACGCTAAACCCCAAACCCCTAAACCCTAAACCCCCAAACCCTAAACCCCTAAACCCTAAACGGGCGGCTGTCAAAATTAGGGTCCCTTTTTGGGTCCCTAATATAGTACGGCACCTATTAGTTGGGGTACCCTAAAAGGGACCATAATTTTGACAACCACCCAAACCCTAAACCCTAAACCTTAAACCTTAAACCCTAAACCTTAAACCCTAAACCCTAAACCCTAAACCCCAAACCCCAAACCCTAATGCCTATTCGAAACGAAGTGTGACTTGCGACCCGGCCAAGGCTCCCCGCAAGGGCGACTTGGTCTTCTGGAGACCCGGGATGGGGTTTTAGGGTTTCGGGCCTCGGGTTTAAGTCTTCCGGGTTTAGGTTTAGGGTTTCGGGTTTAAGGCTTCCGGGTTTAAGTCTTCCGGGTTTAGGTTTAGGGTTTCGGGTTTAAGGCTTCCGGGTTTAAGTCTTCCGGGTTTAGGTTTAGGGTTTCGGGTTTAAGGCTTCCGGGTTTAAGGCTTCCGGGTTTAGGTTTAGGGTTTCGGGTTTAAGGCTTCCGGGTTTAAGGCTTCCGGGTTTAGGTTTAGGGTTTCGGGTTTAAGGCTTCCGGGTTTAGGTTTAGGGTTTCGGGTTTAAGGCTTCCGGGTTTAGGTTTAGGGTTTCGGGTTTAAGGCTTCCGGGTTTAGGTCTAGGGTTTAGGGTTTAAGTCTTCCGGGTTTAGGTTTAGGGTTTCGGGTTTAAGGCTTCCGGGTTTAAGGCTTCCGGGTTTAGGTTTAGGGTTTAGGGTTTAAGGCTTCCGGGTTTAAGGCTTCCGGGTTTAGGTTTAGGGTTTCGGGTTTAAGGCTTCCGGGTTTAGGTTTAGGGTTTCGGGTTTAAGGCTTCCGGGTTTAGGTCTAGGGTTTAGGGTTTAAGGCTTCCGGGTTTAGGTTTAGGGTTTCGGGTTTAGGGTTTAGGGTTTAGGTTTGGCAGCGGTCAGCTGAATGCAGCAGTGTGCCGACATTTCCACCCCAAGGCCACCCATATACCACTCATAACGAGCCAAACCAGAGCCAGCCGAAGCCAAGCCAGCCAACACTTAAACACTTCTGCATTCGATGCTGTACCCTCTGCTTACATCTCTCGAGCTTCCTCCGTGGCCTTCCCATTGTTTTTGTCTCGACTCGGGATTGTCGAGGCTGCATGGCGAAAGACCTATGCTCTAAAGATGTCTTGTGAAGGTCATATATAGAAGCTTCCGAAACAAAGTTTGAGTTTTGCATTGGGGGGCCTCTTCGGCCGGAGGGCCGACTCATTGTTTTTTTGTTTTTTATACGCCGTGGTGATTAACCTTGCTCTCCTGGTCCTGAGGGTTGTCCGGCCAACCCCTGGCTCTTGAGATGTCCGGTCCTGAAGGTTGCCCGGCCAACCCCTGACTAGAATAACTATCGAGTCTATAGAGACTATGCTTGGCGACCAAGCTAGGCGACCCCTCAGGGGTGCGGTCGCAGGCCCGAGCCGGTCAGGTCAGGAGGGGGGCTTTCTTGCTCTCTGCTTCCTTTCGCAGCTCGACACATAAATGACTGTATTTCTCAAGAAAGCACAGCTGAGATGGATTCGTGTCGGGTTGTAGGCTTTCCAACAAACAACTTGGTTCTCGTGCCCTGTAAGGGCTGCTCGAAGTGTCAACAAGGCAGGGCAGGGCAGGGCCGGGCGGGGTCGAAATGGGGCAGGTCGCCCTCGAACCTCCCAAAAGGCCCCAAAGACCTGGAATCTGCCAGCCTGGTCCCAGACCCCCCGGTACCCCCAGGATCCTCATTATAACGGACTGACGTTTGTGCGGTGTGCCGAGTCATTTCCGTCCCCGTCTACTGGGAGAGGCTCACCGTCTTGTCAAGACGCTCGGCCGGGGGTGTCGGTCGGAGCTTCAAGCGCCCATGCAAATGGTCAGTGGCGCTCTCGGCAGTTTAGGGTTTAGGGATTAGGTTTTAGGGTTTTTTTGAGATAGGGGGTTTGTAGTGTGCAGAACACAGGTAAAGAGAAAAGAGCAAGAGGAAGAGAAAGAGACGGGGAGCAAAACAGATATATATATAGACACAGAACTACAATTAATTACTACTACTACTACTACTACTACTACTACTACTACTACTACTACTACTACTACTACTACTACTACTACTACTACTACTACAAATACCACTACTACTACTACTACTACTACTACTACTACTACTATTATTATTATTATTACTACTACTACTACTACTCCTACTCCTACTCCTACTCCTACTCCTATACCTACTCCTACTCCTACTCCTACTCCTACTCCTACTCCTACTCCTACCCCTACTCCCACTCCTACTCCTACTCCTACTCCTACTCCTCTACTCCTACTCCTACTCCTTCTCCTTCTCCTTCTCCTACTCCTCCTCCTCCTCTTCCTACTACTACTACTACTACTACTACTACTACTACTACTACTACTAAGCCTTTCGGCTGGAATGTGAGCTTGAGGCAGAGCCTCTTTTCACTCCGGGTTTCATGGCTGTGTGCTTGGCAAACTGCATCTGTCTCTACCTGCACCTTTTTATGATGAGCTCTGATATATATCTTCAGCCGGGCAGGGGTCCCAATTTTTTCTGGCCAGTGCTGGCTATCACCTGCGGGAACGGCGATTGATTGGGCCCGCACTGGTTAACCCAAGGGTTCGAAGCAGTTCCACAGTTGCTCCGAAAGCATCCATGGATGTGAAAAAAGACTGGACAAGGACCCTCTTCCGAGGCTTTCTGGAGCAACAGTCGCAAGCGAGCATATAGGAGGTGCACACGAACAAGGTCGTACAAGGTGGTACGTGGTATAAAGGTCGCTGGCACAGGGCCAGCAGCTGATTCGTGATTGCAATACCACTACTGCTACTGCTACTGCTGCTGCTACTGCTGCTACTACTACTTCTACAGCTACAACAACAACGACAACAACAACAACTATTACTACTACTACTACTACTACTACTACTACTACTACTACTACTACTACTGCTACTACCACTACTACTACTACTACGACGACGACGACTACTACTACTACTCCTGCTGGTGCTGCTACTACTACTACTACTACTGCTACTCCTGCTGCTGCTGCTACTACTACTACTACTACTACTACTACTGCTCCTATTATTCCTATTGCACTGCTACTGCTACGCTACTACGCTACTACGCTACTACGCTACTACGCTACTACGCTACTACGCTACTACGCTACTACGCTACTACGCTACTACGCTACTACGCTACTACTACTACTACTTCTACTTCTACTTCTACTTCTACTTCTACTTCTACTTCTACTTCTACTTCTACTACTGCTACTACTTCTGTTAGGTACTACTGCTTGATACTACATGCTACTACGTATTACTACGTACTGCCACGTACTACTATGTACTGCTACGTACTAGTACGTACTACTACATACTGCTACGTACTACTACGTACTACGACGTACTACGACGTACTACGACGTGCTTCGACGTACTGCGACGTACTGCGAGGTACTGCGACATGCTACGTACATCTACATACTTACTACGTACTGCGTACTGTGTACTACTTACTTACTACTTACTACTTACTATGGCTACTGACTACTTATTACTTACTACTCACTACTCACTACTTGCTACTTACTGATGATTACACTTACTACCACCTACTACTACTACTACCACCACTACTACCACTACTACTACTATTACTACTACTACCACTACTACTACTACTACTACTACTACTAGTACTCGCTGCTGCTACTACTAATACTACTACTACTATTGCTACTACTACTACTACTGCTACTACCACTACTACTACTACTACTACGTACTACTACTACTACTACTACTACTACTACTACTACTACTACTACTACTACTACTACTACTAGTATTGCTACGACTACTACTACTACTACTACTACTACTACTACTACTAGTACTACTGTATCTATATCTGTATCTGTATCTATTTCCATATCTATATTTATATCTGAACTGAGTACAATTTCGTAATTTTACCACCGTCTCGCGCCTATATCATCAGTATAGTATTATGTACCAACCTGCTGCAATGGTGGAACCGCCTAGATTTTGAAGCGGCACATATAATCACAGAAGCAGCTTCCCACGAACCGGCCTACCTGCCAAGCAAAGCGGTCTACCTCCACGCATATACGCCGACAGAGAGCACACGCCAGACTAAGTTCGACGCACGAAGTAGTCTTTTCGGTTACAAGGGTACTGCCCTTACAATGGCCGCAGAGCTTTCGTAGGCGTAGGAGCTCGGATCTCCTTCGTGAGGCTCCTTGAACATTCCATGATGAACCTTTAAGCTAGGGACCTTATTATAGAACCCTGTAGTACCTGTAAAGGGATCCTATCATACAACCCTAAACTGCGTAAGCTGACTAACGAACCTAGACCCTAAGTTCAGCCTAAACCCTAAGCCGAGCCTAAACTGCCGAAGCTGACTAAACCCTTAGCCCTAAACCCTAAAACTGTAAAGTTTTAAGCCCTCAGCCCTAAGCCTTAAACTCTGATGTTTTAAACTCCCTGAACTCCCGTAAACACTCTCCCCAAACCCCAAACCTGGAGGGCTGAGGGATGAGGGTTCGGGGCAAACCGCTGTTACGAGCGCAAGCTCTTCGTTCTTGTCGTTCGCATGCGTGCTCATGTCGGCAAAGGGGCTGTTGAGGCTGGACTTCGGATCCGAGTTGATCCTCGTTGTGTATTCAGCGCAGACAGGTAGGCAATGAGGAAGGCAGGGAGCTCCTTCATGGATCGCAGCTTAAACCCTCCACCCTAAGCCCTGACAGATCTGCGAGTAAAACGGAGACCCCGCTGCTTCCCTTTGCCGAGTTTCCTTCAAGCCTTAAACCCTAAACCGAAACCCTACCCCTAAACGCGGAAACCCCATTCGCCGACTGTCTGCCCAAACCCTTAACCCCAAAGGCGGGCTCCTTGACGACTCTCCCTCAAATCCTAATTGAACGCTACGCCTCAATGGCTTGGCTCTGAAAGCGGAAACCCTACAGCTCCGCTGTCTCCCTGAAACCCTAAACCCCAAACCCTCCTAGGCGTGGCAAAGGCAAGACCATGTGGACTTCTGGCACACAGGCAGGCACTGAGGAGGATTGAGCTTTGATAGGATTTTGGGGGTTTTGAGGGTTCAGGGTTGAACCCTAAGCCCTAAACCGGCTAAGGTTTGGGGTTGATGGTTTAGGGTCTTGGAGAAAAGGAGGGGGTCAAGATTTGCAGAGAGAGAAGACAAGCACTACTGACGGCAGATGTGTGTCATCTCAGGTTTTGAATAGTGAGTAAGAAGGTTCCCTTATCGTCCCTATCTAACTCTGCCCTTAGACCCTATAAACCTAACCCCTACACCTTGACACCAGGGTTTAGGGTTGAGGGTTTAGGGGTCACGACGCCTTGAATCTTGAAGCCCAAACTGGAAAGCCTTCGATGTTCAAACCCTATACAGTAACCCAGGCCTTCAATAAACCTCCAAACGGTTTAGGGTTTAGGGTTAATGGTTCAGGGTTTAGGGTTAAGGGTAAACTCTCAAACCGCGAAAACTAAATCCCACACTTTGAACCCTACGGAGGAAAAAGGACTTCAAATCGAAACCCGAACCGGATGAGAAACCGCCAAGCCTCCCCCCAAACCGTTGCAGTCCGGTCCTGGTAGCTGGTTTTCGGAAACGAAGATCAGGATTTTTGCGGTTTAAGTTTTAAGTTTTGTGCCTGTCGCGGAGTGCTGCGTGGCTTGGGTGTCGTATTTGCTACTGTAGAGGTTTTGATGCAGGCAGTGCTTGCGTTTTCCAAATGCATGGACTTCCTGCCTGCCAGCTTTACACTAGTAGAGCATCCGAGCCCAAAGCTTAAGCCGTAGACCCGATAGCGACAGCTTCAAGCCGAAACAGCCCTCAAAGCCTCAATCCACCAATGCACCCCGGCCCTCCACCGCCCCGCCCCCACAAAACTGGGTTCTTGTTAAGGAGTTTACTTTAAGTTGCCCTAATAGGGATCTATAGTTATTAATACAGTTTGCTTGTTGTGGTCCCTTAACCCAAGTCCTAAACCCTAAACCAGAGCCCACAAAAGGGCGTGCACCTGCCGGGGGCTGCGGCAGCTCGAGCTGATTACGTCTCGCGGCTCATGGCGCAACGCGGCCTTTGGAGTCCTGAGGTTAGGGGCTTGAAATTTTTAGGGTTTTCAGGTTTAGGGTTTTAGGGTTTAAGGGTGTTAGGGTTTTAGGGTTTACGGGTTTCAGGGTTTACGGGTTTTAGGGTTCAAGGGTTTCAGGGTTTAGGGTTTTATGCTTTTCGGGTTTAGGGTTTAGGTTGTGCTTTGGCAGTTTCAAAACCCTTTCAATATGCAAAAGGGCGGTTGCAATGTTGCACTGGATCTTGTGGTTGTCTTACACTTTCCGGCACCCTGAATAGTGTGCGCTCTGCAGGGGCTGTAGAGGGAGTGATTTTGAGAGGGGTGTGGGGTGATGCGTCGCGGGGCTGATGCAGAAGATAGGCTCCTTAGAGAGGTGTGGGGAGGCTGTAGCATCCTGAGATTCTAGAGGGAGGCTGGATCTTCAGAGGGCTGTGCGGGTGGTGCGCCGCGGCACTGCAGAGGGAGACAGGCCCTTTCAGAGGGGTGTGGGATGGTACAATAGTAGTACAGTGGTAGCCTGGTAGTACTATTGCTTTGTACAGTAGTAGTACAGTAGTAATGCAGTGGTACCGTCGCGGGAGTTTAGCAGGGTTCAGGTGGGTTTTGCGGGTTTAGGAGATCTGCGGTCATTTAAGGGCCCGAAATATCTCGAAATTAAAAAAGCATCGCTTCCAGAGAACAACCATGCTTCTGGCGTCTTGTGATCATGTACTCAGTTAAGATTGACCGCTCGCAGAAAGGAAAATGCAAAAACCAAATCCGAGCATTTTTTCGCACATGGTGGAGAACACCCAAAAGCACCCTAAACCCTAAACCTCTAAACCCCTAGACCCTAAACTCCTAAACTCTAGACCCTAAACCCCGAAACCCCATGGCGCGGCGCAGATGGTCATGCCAGGAAGTTGTCAGTATTCGTCAGTAAAACAGCAGCACCAGCTATGGCAGTTGCAACACGAAGCCTGATGTCTCGAGATGTGTGCACACGATGCTGAAGTGTGATGCGGCTCAGAAGATGCAGTCTTATATGCTTGTATCTCTCTCTCTCTCTCTCTCTCTCTCTCTCTCTCTCTCTCTCTCTCTCTCTCTTTAACAAATGGTACCTATTATGATCATTATTATTGCCTTTCGTCCTAGGTTTTTTTCACGGCATGGTTATGCTCGGCTGAAAAGTGTTGGCGTGTGAGTTCCAAGAGCGGGCAAGTGGAAAGTTGCAGTTGCGACTGTATCGAACCGGATTGTACCACCAGGCACCTGCTGGGGCACCGCCAACACGTCCACCCCTGACGGAAGACACAGCCAGAAAGCCAATTGCCACCAGACATGCCGTCAAACAGAGTCTCGCACCACCGAAACACAAGCCTCAACGGGGAAGCGTCGGCGTGCCAAGCGTCGGCGTGCCAAGCTACGGCCTAAATTTGACCTGCGGCATGGCACCGTGTTGGAAATTGAGGGCCGTCGTTCTCAGATAAGCTTCGGATCAACTCAAAGCTCCAAGTACACTGTGAATTATCTGGACAAGTAGCACTTCCGCAAACCAGCAGAACGAACGCATCATGCAAAGAGGTGTCGTTCCAGCTTCTGTGTAAGCTATGAGATCAGGGTTTGCGACGGCAAAGCGGAAATAACGAACATGTTTAATTTGTACCTTCGTTTTCTTTCCGAAGGGTGCATGTTAGGACACATGCGAAACTTCCGATTCTGAAGCCAGCGCCCCAACTATCCCTATTAATCCCTGATCAAATTAGAGGCAATGTTGGCTGATCGCATTCCCTAAGACCTCGTGGCAGCAGTAGGGGCAGTAGTCGTTGTCGTCATGCTTGGGGTAGTCGGGGTGGGTGGGGTTGGGGGGGGGTGGCTGGAGACGTGCTCATGGCAAGAGGGTGCACTACATTGACCCGCAGAATGCTCAAAAGACTCCAAACGCACAACACCCTGAAACCCCTAAGCCTCAGCACCTTAAATCCTAAACCACAAGCTTCCAATCTCTGAGGCACCCATTTGGTGCCGCAGCCATCTCCGCAGGCGACATGGGCCCCTATGCTCAAAGCATCACTCGGGCACATGGGTTTAAGTTAACGTTTAAGGGTTGCGGTTTGCGAAGTCCATGGTTCGTTTTTTGGTTTCAAAGCTTACACATGTTCGGGCTTTCACCAGGGATTTGAGAGTTTGCAGTTTTGCGGGTTTATGGTTCAGAAACCGGTTGTGATTTGTTCGGTTTAGCGAAATGAGAAGACTAGCAATACTGTACTTCACCAAAGCAGTCCGGGAGGAATCACAAAGTATCGCATGTGCCATCTAAGCGCACGTGTGAATAGGATCAGGAAGAGCAACCTGAGGAGCTTACATAAGTTGTGCGCAAACATGGGAGTTTCCGAAAACGGGGGCACCTTATTTTGGGGGTCTTTATAATAAGGATCGTACCATTTAGGGTACTATATTAGGGTCCCCTCTTTTCGGCAACTCCCACATAAGAGCAGCACAATAGTAGTGAAAACGCCACAACTAGGAAAGCCAAGAGAATGAAGCAATGGCATGCAGGCCAACAGTGAGAATAAATGGTTTTGGACAATCTGGTGCTGGCACAGAACCCTGGTAGAACAGAAACCTCCAGCGCGCCGAGAGTACCTGCAGAAGGAGGCTAGCCAGAGGTGATAGTAAGAAGAGGAATCAAACAAGAACCGTCCTAGCCCTAGTCATTCGACTTGAGCAAAAGTCGCTGCACACCAGAAATAATAAGACAGGTGAGTATGGTCACAAGCAGCTAGTAGTTGGGAGAAATCAAGAATTGCACAGCAGTAGAGGCAGTGGTTGACGTGGTCGTGACCGTCACGCCATCGTTCGTGAAGTGGTGGTAGTAGTAGTAGTAGTAGTAGTAGTAGTAGTAGTAGTGGTAGTGGTAGTGGTAGTGGTAGTGGTAGTGGTAGTGGTAGTGGTAGTGGTAGTGGTAGTAGTAGTAGTAGTAGTAGTAGTAGTAGTAGTAGTAGTAGTAGTAGTAGTAGTAGTAGTAGTAGTAGTAGTAGTAGTAGGCACCTCCCCTACCAACTACACTTGCTCTCAACCATGTTAAGACAACATCCATTTTACTCGGTATTTACGGCACTTTCGTCATGTGCGATCATCCTAAGAGGCCTAAAAATCGACTTGTCGAGTTTGCAAACTCGGGCTCTTGATTTTGGACTTGCTTCTGGGGGTGGGTGGGGGGGTGGGGGGGGGGGATGATGACGACAGTGTTACGCGAACACACCCAGCAGTATCACCACAAGAGCCGTTTCACTCGGTATTTACGGTACTTTCGTGATGTCAGACTTTGTTACATATTCTGAGCCCCTACTTCTCGACTATGCGTATTAAACTTTGCTGTTTGGACCTGCTTGCAAAAAAACTCGAAATTGGGTTGGGGAAAGCTTCTTCGGGGATGATCACGACACTGTATTGCGGACACCCTGAACAAGATTTCCACACTCAAGCGCGCACACACCACACACACACCACTTCAAAAACAGACCCTCCTACGCAGAGGTTGGGCGGTAGGGGTGTTGGCGAGCCCCTCCCACGTACAGCTGGCATCTTTGTTTTGGATGTTTAGAAGATGTTGCGCTTCAGGTTTTAGAAATGTTAAACCCTTCTTGGCAGCACCTGGGTTTTGCACGGTATTTACAGCGTTTCCGTACTATCCGACCACCTGGGGTTTATCAGTTTCTTCCCCGTCGAGCTTGCAACTCCAGCTGCTGTGGCAGTTTTGGGGCCTGAGCCCCTGCAACTTCACCGGCTGTGACAGTTAAGGAAACTGAGCCTCTGCAACTTCTGCAGCTGTCACAGATAAGGAGCCTGAGCCCGTGCATCTTCTGCAACTATCGCAGTTAAGGCGCCTAGCAGCTACCGCTGCCCAGCCCGGATGGAACAAGTGTAGTTGGGAGGGGGGGGGGGCTAGTAGTAGTAGTAGTAGTAGTAGTAGTAGTAGTAGTAGTAGTAGTGTAGTAGTAGCAGAAGACTGAATTGAAAAGGAACCATACAGAAACGTTTGCGATGCGAATGAGGCATGGAGAACAAGCCCGTTCGTACCCATAAGTAAGATGCTGGCAACATACACAGACTACAGAGGAGAAGCAGAGCAGCGTCTGTGAAGCAGTACCGGTAAGAAACGGCAAGGAGCGGCAAGGACACGAATCAGAACAACGGTAATCATGAAAGCCAGACCAACGTCCAAGATAGTTGCAGTCATTCTCAACATTTTGTCAGTCTTGTTATGTCAGTATGTTGTGGAACTATTGCTGTCATCGTCGTCCTGGGGGCAGTGCTCGTCCTAGTCGTCGGCGTAGTCGCCGATATCGGCATCCTCGTCATCAGCGCCACCACAGTCTTCATTTGTGGCACAGCTGCTTACATGATGCATCGATTGTCATCGCCCTCATCACCCTCCTCCTCATCATCATCAGCAACAAAAATCATCATCTTCTTCATCATCTTCACCACCTTCTTCCACATCATCATCTTCCACATCATCATCTTCCACATCATCATCTTCCGGACCATCATCCTCCACGTCATCATCATCATTATCACCTTTCGTATCAGCATCCTCAACAACATCATCATCACCATCATCATCATCACGATCATCTATCCTCGACAGGTCAGTGTCGTCGCCGTGGCCGTCATCCCCACCATTATCGTCATCTGCGTCGTCGTCGTCATTGTCACCATCGTCATCGCCATCATGCCTGCATCATTATTTTCACCAGCACCCGAGCTGTAAGCCTGAGGTGCAGGAAGACGTCGACAGAAACGCCGGCTGTTTGCGGTGAACCGAATCCTAAACCCTCAAACCCTAAGGCCCTCAAGCCTAATTAAACCCCTAAGCCCCCCCGAAACCCCTAAACCGCTAAATCCCTCAACCCCTTAACCCCAAACCGCTAAACCTCTAAACCTCGAAACCCCTAATGTCCCTAAACCGCTAGACCTCTAAACCCCTAAACCGTGCTGCAAGGTCCTTGGCCCCAAAACGAGCCAGAGCCAGTCATGCCCTCGCCGCAGTATTTTCCCCAAGGCCCGTGGGTCTTTCCGTTCACGCTCATATACTTCTTGGCCGTAAACTAAACTTTTCAACGTTTTGGGGTTCTTACAAGGCAGTCGGTTCTGAAAGTTTCAACTTCTGTTTCCTTCTTGGTTTTGGGCCAGTGAGTATAAAGTTTAGGATTTAGGGCCTCCACGTACGGAGCGTTGGAGCCGGTTGGGTTTGGGGGAGCCTGCAGCTTATCTTCTTTTAACACGCGAGGCCGCCAGCTCTCGGCCCCTGCTTCTTTGTTTCGTGTGATCCATCAGCTTCTTTGCAACTTCTAAAGGTGTAGGGTTTTTTGCTGAGGACATGTAGCCTTTTAGGGCATGCGCATTCGGCAGATCCGGGATCCTTCCACGAATGCCTACCATAGGTCACAGGGGACCCAAGTATATGATCCTAAACAGTCGGATCCCTTTCCAAGGACCTCTAAACTAAACGTGGTACCCCATTTTCTGAAACCCCCATGTCAGGATACGCATCAGCGAGCTCTTCGGCGGGTGTGCCTGCAGGTAGCCGCACGGCACAAGGCACAACTTCGGCTATTATAGAGGCCGCAAAATTGGTACATAACCACATTCCCTTATAGTCCCAAGATGACTTCATAGGATGCCAAAAGGGGCTTTAGCCTATGGGGGTTTAGTAGGGATTGGGGTTCCCATGATAGGGTTCATATTAAGGAATCCCCACCCCAAGAATCTTGAACCCCCCTTTTGGCCTCCCATCATGACTGCAACCTTTTGTGCCTCAAGGCCCGTTTCTAGTTCGTACGGCCCTCTACCAGTTTATGCTAAACTTACAGTAGAAGCCAGAAAGTTGGAACATCATTAGCCTCATGGCCTTAGAGTAAAGTATAGGGAATCCCAGCATGAATCATCCTAAATCTATGTTCCAACTTTCTGGTGTTCACGAACCCTAAACCCTAAACCCTAAACCCTAAACCCTAAACCCTAAACCCTAAACCGTCTATGGAGGATGCCGAAAGTACTGGGGAGTCATGGGCTTCTCATGTTTGTCAGTGGTGGTATGGAAGTTTCCGAAGATTAGGGGTACCTGTTGGGGGGTTCCTTATAATAAGGATACTATTACTATGCAGGGTACTATATCAGGGTCCCCTATTTTCGGAAACTCCCGTATACTGCAGCAGTAGGACTAAACGGAGATACACGTCACCCGCAACACTGCTGAGCCTTGAAACCAACCCACCAACCCTCAACCCTAAACCTTGAACCCCAAACCCCTAGCCCTAAACCCCAAATCCAACACCAAAAACCCCAAACGCGAAAGCCTCTCCAAATCCGAGGACAGGAGCATGCAGAAGCCCCTCCGCCATAGTCCCTCTATAATTCGGTTTTGGACTTCGGGTCTATGATTTAGGGTTTATCACGCGCTTCACCCCTAAACACTAAACCTGCTGCCTGAAAACGGGGCGCTTATAAAAAAGAAACCCTAAATCCTAAAGCCCTGAACCCTAAGCCGAGGACAAGAGCCTGCACAAGCAAGACCTCAAGCGTCTAGGGGCGCCGACACCGGATCCGTCGCGAAAGGCCAGGGTATGCAGGATTTAGGGTTTACGGTTTGGGGTTTAGGGGGGGTTTGCTCTTGAAAGGGGTTTCTGTTCGGGTACAAAGTGTAAAGTATAGGGGCCTTACTAAATCCCGAGCCCCGTCTTCCAGCCGCAGGCAGTCCCCCTGCTGCGTCTTTGCCTTTGCCGAGCTTCCGATGAACCTGCGCCCTGAGTTCTATTTGGCGCCTGCCACCATACATCTTTACGTCCGATGAACGTATGCCCTGAGTTCCACTTGGCACCTGCCTCTGTACGTCCGGCCGTTTATGAATATCACTACCACTACATTTGGGGTTGTCACCAGTTTTATGTTTGTTTTTATAAATATGAATATGAGTATTGTTAATATTATCTACTACTACTATTTCTGTAATCTGCTCTTAAGATTATTATTATCTACTTCGCATGATTATTGCTATTGGTATTGTTACTATTCACGGTTTATTTTCTGTTCTTATTCGTAGTATTATATTTGTTCTTAATATTAATAGTACTACTATTGTTTACTATTATTCTTCTTCCTCTTCCTATTATTATTCTGACCACTATTGTTTTATTATAATTATTATGTTCAATATCACTAGCATGAAGATTATTCGATTATTCCGATTCCTCTTATGTTGCGTATCATCAAACTTGCTCCTTCTATTCGCAAGTGCTGGGAGGCTGTGCAAGTGCAGGCTGTCCAAGTGCCTTTGGTGTGCTTCCGAAGTTGATGGCTATTATTCCTTGAGATCTCGGATCTGGGCCCATGGGGTTTCGGGTGGTAGGGTTTAGGGTTTATGGTTTAGGCATCCGGGTTTAGGGTATCCTCTAAACCCTACCTAAACCCCCGACTTGTCAAGCATACGTCTTCCAGGCAAGTCGAGCTTAATCGGATGAGCATCCGGTTACGAGTGATTCAACGGCTTTCCCATACATATATATATATATATATGTATATATATATATATATATATCCATCTGAGCACGTTTCCCGTGGTTGGCCAGAAGCTTCTGAGTGCATTAGGGTGATTAGAGTTTAGGGTTCAGGACCATTTATGATTTAGGATTTCGCGGATGTCTTGTAAGGCCTTTCTCTTTGCTGAGAGCTCAAGCTTGACGTTCTACTTGGGTGGAAGTCAAAATTATGGTCCTGTGTTGAGTCCCTAACATACTACGGCACCGAATATTTACCGAATATTTTAGGGTACCCCAAAAAGGGACCTGAATTTTGACAACTACCCATTTGAGGTTTCAGCAAGGTCGCATGGATTTCTCCTCAAGCGGCCATGGTTGGCCTCGAAATTTTTGGACCAAGGCCCTTATAAGTCGCCGGCCGGCGAACGGCGTCTCCAGAGTGTTCTTCCAAGTACTCAATCCCTATTACACCAGTGGGCCCTTGCTGAGACCCAGAACCCTAAATCCTAAACCATAAACCCTAAATCCTAAACTAAGGCAATTGCAGGATGACCCTCAGCCAACCTGCCAAGAAGCTTTTTAACGTCTGGCCAGGTGTCGAGGGGAGTGGGGTCGCATGGCTTGTCAGATATAATGTATCGGACTCATGGAGAAACTTTTGCAGTCACGTGACTTTACTGCGTGCGTGTATTCACTCCTCCTGCCACGACGACGACCACTACTAGTACTAGTACTACTACTACTACTACTACTGCAACTGCTAGTGCTAGTGCTACTTCTGCTATCTCTACTGCTACTACTACGACCGCTACTACTACTACTACTACGACGACCACTACTACTACTACTACTACTACTACTACTGCTCCTACTACTACTACTACTGCTACTATTACTATTACTACTACTACTACTACTACTACTACTACTCCTACTACTACTGTTGCTACTCCTACTACTCTTACTACTCTTACTACTCTTACTACTCTTACTACTCTTACTACTCTTGCTAGTCTTACAACAATTACTACTCTTACTACTCTTACTACTCTTACCACTCTTACTAGTCTTACTACTCTTATTACTCTTACTACTCTTACTACTCTTACTACTCTTACTACTCTTACTACTCTTACTATCTTACTACTCTTACTACTCTTTCTTCTTCTTCTACTACTACTACTGCAACTGCTAGTGCTACTTCTGCTATCTCTACTGCTACTACTACGACCGCTACTACTACTACTACTACGACGACCACTACTACTACTACTACTACTACTACTACTACTACTACTGCTCCTACTACTACTACTACTACTGCTACTATTACTATTACTACTACTACTACTACTCCTACTACTACTGTTGCTACTCCTACTACTCTTACTACTCTTACTATCTTACTACTCTTACTACTCTTTCTTCTTCTACTACTACTACTACTGCTACTACTCTTGCTACTCTTACTACTCTTACTACTACTACTAGTACTACGACTACTACCACTACTACTACTACTACTGCTACTGCTACTGCTACTGCTACTGCTACTGCTACTGCTACTGCTACTGCTACTGCTACTCTTACTACTTTTACTACTCTTCCCTTACTACTCTTACTACTCTTACCTTGCTACTTTTACTACTCTTACTACTGTTACTACTGTTACTACTCTTACTACTCTTGCTACTCTTACTAGTTCTTACTACATTTACTACTTTTACTACCCTTACTACTCTCACTACTCTTACTACTCTTACTACTCTTACTACTCTTACTACTGTTACTACTTTTTCTACTTTTACTACCTTACTACTCTTACTACTCTTGCTACTCTTACTACTCTTACTACTCTTACTACTCTTACTACTGTTACTACTTTTTCTACTTTTACTACCTTACTACTCTTACTACTCTTGCTACTCTTACTACTCTTACTACTCTTACTACTCTTACTTACTACAACTCTTACAGACAGCTACTCTTACCACTACTGTTACTACTACTCTTCCTACTCTTACTATTACTTGTACTACAACTCTTACAGCTACTCTTACCACTACTCTTACTACTACTCTTACTACGACTCTTACTACTACTCTTACTACTAGTCTTGCTCTTCTTACTCGGTCTACTACTCTTGCTCTTCTTACTTTTCCTATTCTTTTTGCTCTTCTTGCTCTTCTTACTCTTCTTACTCTTCTGACTCTTCTTACTCTTCTTACTCTTCTTACTCTTCTCACTCTTCTTACTCTTCTTACTCTTCTTACTCTTCTTACTCTTCTTACTCCCTTACTCCTCTTACTTCTCTTACTCCTCTAACTCAAACTCAAACTCTTTCTCTAACTCTAACTCTTACTCTTTCTCTTACTCTTACTCCTACACCTGCTCCTACTCTTGCTCGTACTCGTAGTCCCCTCTTACTCTTACTCCTACTCCTGCTCGTACTCCCACTCTTACTCTTCCTCTTACTCTTACACTTGCTCATACTTCTACTCCTACTCTTGCTCCTACTCTTACTCTTTACTCTTTGCCCTTACTACTACTACTACTACTACTGCTACTACTACTGCTACTACTACTACTACTACAAGTTCACTACGACGACTACTACTACTACTACTACTACTCCTGCTACTCGTACTACTACTCCTGCTACTATGACTGCTACTACTACTACCACTACTACTACTGCTTCTGCTTCTACTACTACTATCACTACTACTACTACTACTACTACTACTACTACTACTACTACTACTACTACTGCTTCTGCTTCTACTACTACTATCACCACTACTACTACTACTGCTTCTACTACTACTACTACTACTACTACTACTACTACTACTACACCAACAACTACTACTGCTACTGCTCCGCCTACGACTACTTCTGTGCTACTGCTACTGCTGCTGCTGCTGCTGATACTGCTACTGCTTCTGCCGCTGTTGCTCCTGCTACTGTTACTGCTATTGCTACTTGCTGCTACTTGCTACTGCTTCTGCTAGTGCCACTACTGCTGCTGCCGCCACTATTCCTGGTAGATAATGGGTACAGCAGCAATTCGTCTGCACATCCAGCTCCCTGCTGCCGTGCACACAGACAAGTTAGAAGGAAGTGTAAAGCGAAATCGGGCCAGACGGCCGCCGCTGCTGACGATGCCACTGTCGGAAAACATGCTTATGCTTGAGGCAAACGTGGAAACAGCAGGCTTCAGGAGAGTCGGCCGCAGTCCGCAAACGAGGACCGATGGCATCGTGCGCAGTATGTCGGAGCAGCTCGAACTCGACTGCGCTGCAAGGTCGGATCGGTGCTAGCTAGTTTGTGGCTGATGCAGCTAAATCTGCACGGAGAGGCCAGGGATGCCGCTGCCACTTGGGGGAGCCAGAAGTGCATCATGCAACAGACCAGCGCGCGAAAGCTAGACCCTAAACCCTAAACCCTTAATCCTAGAACCCAGAACCAAAAACCTAGACCCTAAACCTTAAACCCTCAATCCTAGAACCTAGAACCGAAAACCTAGACCCGAAACCCTAAAGCCTACACCAGAATGAAAGAAAGTGCTGGTCTTCCCCGACCGGGCCTCTGTCGGAGAGCGTGCTGGAAGGGAAAGGGCATCCTGGGGGTCTGCCAAAACCACAATTACATATCAGGGTTTAGGGCTCTTTTTAAGGGGGTCTTTGAGGGTTACTATGAGGGATCTATAAGGGTACTACAAGGTAAGCCCTATTCTAATGAAGTAGGGTTTTAATTACCTGCTTTGGTGAGTGTAGATAGGGCTCCCTTTCAATATTGGTGAGTGTATTTATTGGGTTTTATTATGGGGGTACTAGTAATATAAACCATACACCATATCAGAGTAGGGCTCTTTTTAAGGGGGTCTATAAGGGTTACTATAAGGGACCTATAAGGGTACTACCATGTAAGCCCTATTCTAATTACTATGGCCCCTACCTCATTGTAGGGTCGGAATAATTCGCAGTTTGATTTTCTAGGGTTCCTCATTGCCATTGTAGTAACCTCACCCCAAAACCCACTCTCATTACTGAATCTCTCGTATTCCGGCGTTCCTAACCCCGCACCTCAACCCCTAAACCCTAAACCCTAAACCCTAAACCCCTACACCCTAAACCCCTAAACCCTACACCCCTACACCCTAAACCCCTAAACCCTAAACCCCTACACCCTAAACCCTAAACCCCTACACCCGAAACCCTAAACCCCTAAACCCTACACCCCAACACCCTAAACCCTAAACCCTACACCCCTACACCCTAAACCCCTAAACCCGAAACCCTAAACCCTAAACACTTACACCCTGGAGTCCTCGAGCTCCCCCCGAAGCACTAAAGCCCTGAAAGCCTCCAACACTTGGGGGTTTCCGAAAATTGGGGGTACCTTATTTTGGGGTCCTTGTAGTACGGATCCTACTATTTAGGGTACGATATTAGGGTCCCCTATTTTCGGAAACCCCCACTTGGCAACAGCCACGGAAAGACAGAAAGGCTTGAATACCCGTCGTCTGGGCACTAGGTGAAGGGTTGTGCAATATCAGCGGTTCAAGAGCGAAACGTCGAAAGCATGCGTCTCGAAGGCTTGAAGCCTAGACCTAAGTAGCCCTCAAATCTTTGGCCCAAGATGAACCCTGCTTCTCTTCATGTACGCACGGCCTGCAGACAGGTTGCAGTAGAGCAAGTGCTGCATGCCTGCAATGGCAAGCATTTATATAGGCTCTTCGGTCCTTGACCGGCCACAGCAGCCTTCTGCATTGGACCGAAACTCATTGATTCCATTTTTGCCCGAAAGTCCGGATTTCCGTGCGTGGCCTACAGATTCAGCCGCACTCGACGCAAGAGCAAGACACCGAAAGGAAAGCTGGCACAACCCGAAATTACTGACGGCCCGCCATGGCCGCAGTAATATCATATAATACATAGTGCAATAGCATATAAGATGCAGTATAACATAATATAAATGTATATACATATATACTTACAATGCATGTATGTATGTACATACCTATATAGAGTTCTCACATTTTATACGCTGCTTGGTTTAGTTCAGTCCTTCATGTCTTCCGCATTACCATCACCATATTCCGGGTCTGCATTGTACCTTGTACATCTAAAGCCGGCACATATATACACACATACATATATATGCATATATGTAAAATGTCATATATGAATATGCGTATGTATATGTATACATATAGGTATATGTATAGGTACATGTATTAGGCGTGTGCAAGTGTACACACCCACACGTAAGTGCGTGCGCATGTGCGCGCTTGTCCAGCAATATTTGTACGTATCTCCTCAGGGCCAGTTTGTGAACGGCGTCATGTTGTAACCGTATAACGTGTGGTACGGTATATGCCATTCAGGCAACTGCATGGTAGCTTTGCAATTCCTTGCATGTTATCGGGCAGAAGCAGACTGTGAGATTCCTTACTCTCTGTCATCTATGCCGTTTCGGGGAAAACATCTAAAGCGGCCGTACGTGCCAAGCCAGCAGCGGTGGACTTGCGAGGTCCGCGGTTAACAGCAGCAACAACCACGGCTGTAAAACGCCAATAACAATGCAGCTTCCGCTACTGCAACTACAACTATACTACTACTACAACTACTACTACTACTACTACCACCACGACGACGACTACTACTACTACTGCTACTGCTACTGCTACTACTACTACTACCACTACTACTACCAGTACGACGACAACGACTACTACCATTACTAAGGCTGCTCCTGCTACTACTACTACTACTACTACTGCTACTACTACTACTACTACTACTACTACTACTATCACTACTACTACTACTACTACTACTACTACTACTACTACGACTACGACTACTACACTACTACTACTACTACTACTACTACTACTACTACTACTACTACCACTACTACTGCTACCAGTACGACGACAACGACTACTACTACTACGGCTGCTCCTGCTACTACTACTACTACTACCACTACTACTACTACTACTTCGACAACAACAACAACTACTACTACCAGTACTACTACGACTAAAGCTACTACTACTACGACTACTACTGCTACTACTACCACTACTACTACTACTACTACTACTACTACTACTACTACTACTACTACTACACTACGACGACGACGACGACGACTACTACTAATACTACTACTACTACTACTTCAACTACTACTACTACTACTACTACTACTACTACTACTACTACTACTACTACTACTCCTGCTTCTGCTACTACTACTACTACTGCTACCACCACTACTACTACTACTACTCCTCCTACTACTCTGCTAAACTTACCTAGCTACCTAGCTACCTACGTACCTAGCTACAACAACAACAACTACTACTATTAGTACTACTACTAGTACTACTACTACTACTACTACTACTACTACTACTACTACTATCACTAGTAGTAGTACTACTACTACTACAACAACAGCTACCACTACTACTACTACTACTCCTCCTCCTGCTGCTGCTGCTGCTGCTGCTGCTGCTGCTGCTGCTAGCTGCTAGCTGCTAGCTGCTACTGCTACTGCTGCTACCACTACTACTACTACTACCACCACTACTACTACTACTACTACTACTACTACTACTACTACGGCTACTGCTACTGCTTCTGCTACTTCCACTAGTACTACTACTACTACTACTACTACTAATACTACTACTACCACTGCTGCTACTACTCCTGCTACTGCTACTGCTACTGCTATTGCTACAACCACTACTACTACTACTACTACTACTACTACTACTGCTACTACTACTACTACTACTACTACTCCTACTACTAAAATCTACTTCTACTTCTGCTGACGCTAGTGCCTCTACAACTGCGGAAGCTGCTGCACGCTGTCGCTACGTCTGACACTTACACTTGTCAGCATGTTTCACGGTAGGCAACACGGTGGTCATCTGAACGACGCCATGCCTGTTCCCACGCATGACGACGTGTGTGCGCCATACATACTCTGTAGGCTCGTTTGGAGTTCTCGCATCATCCGGCATCCCGGCACATCGCCGGCACAAAATAGTGAGCGGATCTTTGGGGCCTATGCATGGGAGTTACCATGGGTGATTTGCACACAGAAAGGGCTGCTTATGCTACGACTATAGATTTTCTGCTGTGCTGCCGCTGGGGCTGCTAGTGGTGTTGCTGCTGCCAGGTAGCAGCGGTAGTAGTATAGCTCCTGCTCCTGCTACTGCAACTCCTCCTACTGCTGCTTCTACGACTCCTACTCCTACTGCTATTCGTAGAACTACCACTACTACTACTACTAACACCACTGCTGCTACTGCTACGGATACTGCTACTGCAATTACTACGGCTACGACGACGAGGACGACTACTACCGCTCCTGCTGTTGCAACTACTGAGTAGCTACGATTACCACCATCCCTCCTACGACGACATCGATGACTGCAGCTACTTTTGTTACAACTGCCGCGACGAAGATCACCACCATTTCCACTACCATTGCATGTGCTGAGGCTGCGTCTACTACTTGTACAGCTTCCGCTTCCTGTTGCCCTGCAATGTTTTTGGCGCTGCTGCTGCTGCCGGCATGGGGAAGTAAGTGCAATCGTCCTACGAACCGGGATTCGGGCATCTGCAGCTACAAAACCACCTTTCGTAAACAAGCAAAATCCTTCTCTCAGCCAAAGCCCTGTGCCCCAACCCCTTAAGCTGAACTCGGTATTCAAGTCGTGTTTCTACTGATGGCATGCAGTTCCTCATGCATGTAATCCAGACTGAACTTATACGTCGCATAGCAGAAATGGCATCCCGAAAGAACAGGCGGATATCTCAAGGCACCAACAATAACGGCCACAGTCTCCAGTGCGAAGTCCCAAGCCCGCTGCATGACAGGAGAAGTCGCAGGGAAAGCAGAGTCGCGGACCAAGCATTGTTCTCCCGTACCTCCCGGTTCTATCTAAACCCTAAACCCTAAACCCGAGTCTTAGTCTTGAGACGGTTGTGTTCCTATTGTTGCAACACCCCTACAGTACTGCCCCAGTAGATGTCAACTGCTGGCGAAGGGGCAGCCGGCGAAGCCACACCAAAAGGGTACACATTCAACCGAAGAACTCAGAGGTTTTGTTCATGTATTGATTACATGGTGTTGTTGACTGCTGTCAAATAGTGTATATGTTCTATAATTCTGCTGTTCCCCAAACACAGTGGTACACGCTGTGGGGTTTTTGCGTGAGGTGCAAAGGGAATTGGATTCTGTTCTGGTGTCTCCCGGCAGTCTCCTGGTGGTCTCCGGTGGTCTACTCGGGGTCTCCCGGTTGTCTGTGGTCCCCAGCGGTTCTACGCTGCTATGCTATACTGCATTTTTGACCATGCACGTACGGATGTTCACCCGAGGCCCTAAGCCCTTGACCGTAAACCCTAAACATTAAACCGTCCTAAGCCCTAAACCGTAAACTCTAAACATTAAACCGTTCCAAGCCATTAACCGTAAACCCTAAACCCTAAACCGTCCCAAGCCCTAAACCGTAAACTCTAAACCCTAAACCCTAAACATTAAATATTAAACCGTCCTCAGCCCTAAACCGTAAACCCTAAACCCTAAACCGTCCTAAGCCCGAAACCGTAAACTCTAAACCTTACTGCAGCAGTTGAAGGCCGCGCTTCGTGCCACGGTTGGAGCAGCTACGCGCACAACGCAGGTCGTTGGGGCGAGTCTCAGCTGGCTACATTGGAGTATACCAGGACCCTCCTTGTGCCCTCAAATAGAGGTATATGGTCCCAAATAAGGGGCATTTAGGGTCTAAAAGAGGGTAGATGGAGGGTCTAGGTACTAATTCCTGTTAGTACCATGGCATTTCAGCTCCAACATTTCCCCTGACAAAAAAACCTAAACCCTAAACCCCAAACCCACAATCCTGGCCGGGCCAGGCGGCAGAAGCAAGCGGAGCGGGAAGAGGCCGTGCCGTCCGAGGCCCTTCCTGCCGAAGCCCAAAAAACCTTTACACTCCATGTTACTACTGAGGGACCCCAAAAGCACATAAGCATAAGCATTTCATGGGGATATCCCTACCTTATTGGGCTTCCTTTTAAGGGGCTTTAGATATTAGATGGGATATCCCTCTTTGGGGCCCTAAATAATAGTAGCAGCAGACAGAGCCATCAATCATAACAACAATAGCAACAATAATATTCAGTTTAATAATCATACTGACATTAATACCAGTCATAAAACTGGTCGTAATAACAATAATAACAAAAATCACAACAATAACAATACTAGTTAGTCATAACAACAACAGCAGTAATAATGCTGCTCATTCATCCTCTAACCATCAGTGGCTCCAATGTCAAAAGCGCAGGAAGTGACCCCGGAGGATGCGGCCCTGGCCGATGAGACTGCTCTAGGCCCCCATGGCCTGTCTGAGGAAGCAGGCTGATTACTATTAGTAGTAGTAGTAGTAGTAGTAGTAGTAGTAGTAGTAGTAGTAGTAGTAGTAGTAGTAGTAGTAGTAGTAGTAGTAGTAGTAAAGTAGTAGTAGTAGTAGTAGTAGTAGTAGTAGTAGTAGTAGTAGTAGTAGTAGTAGTAGTAGTAGTAGTAGTAGTAGTAGTAGTAGTAGTAGTAGTAGTAGTAGTAGTAGTAGTAGTAGTAGTAGTAGTAGTAGTAGTAGTAGTAGTAGTAGTAGTAGTAGTAGTCGTAGTAGTAGTAGTAGTAGTAGTAGTAGTAGTAGTAGTAGTAGTAGTAGTAGTAGTAGTAGTAGTAGTAGTAGTAGTAGTAGTAGTAGTAGTAGTAGTAGTAGTAGTAGTAGTAGTAGTAGTAGTAGTAGTAGTAGTAGTAGTAGTAGTAGTAGTACAAGTAGTAGTAGTAGTAGTAGTAGTAGTAGTAGTAGTAGTAGTAGTAGTAGTAGTAGTAGTAGTAGTAGTAGTAGTAGTAGTTTCAGGCCTGCTTGAAGTTAGAGTCA
>CAJNDT010001913.1:460083-526637 GCA_905221615.1 Symbiodinium sp. CCMP2592
AATATGTAGCACCTAGCACCACCACCATCATCATCATGTACTCCAAGCAACCCATGAGCGTTGCCTGTCGTCATCGTCGTTACATCATATTCATGAGATGAAGGAAGATGAGAGGAGTGTCAATGCAGACTCCGGGACAGAACAACACCTCTAGACCCTTAACCCTACTACTTAACCCCACACCGACGCTCCCTGAGCGCGAGGCCCTAAACCTCGAGCCCTAAGCCCTAAGCCCTAAATCTTAAACTCAAGGCCTAGGCCGCCCACCTCCGTGGGTGGGCAGCGCTTAAACCCCTCAACCTCGATGGCGCAGAGCGACCCAATACGCTCGCCCATCTCTCCACAGCCATGGGGACGGCAGCACTGACGTCGTGCCCGGTACACGTTCTCCTCAAAAACCCTAGGTCGGCCCCTTGAGTTCTGCCCTGCCTGCCCTGCTCTGCCCTGCCCTGCCGCCCTGCCCTGCCCTGCCCTTCCTGCCCGCGCTCTGCCCTCTGCCCTCTGCCCCCGGCCTGCCTTGCTCAGCTCACTAACAAGCTTGAAGATTGGTATAAACAAAGAAAACCCACCATGGAATGAATGTAGCTGCTAAGCGCTAAAAGGAATAGGTTTGGGTGGTTTGGCCGCCTCGCACGGCATGGGGTGGGAGAATTAAAAGAAAAGAGCCATCCACAATCCCTCCAACGACAGGTCGTCATTTTACGACGCACTCGACATGACACTGTCGCAAGATATTTCCACTTATGTGCCGCTCTACGGCAAACCCTAAACGCCACGCCCCTAGCCCCTAAACCCTAAACTAGAAGCCCCTAAACCCTGCCTCTGAAGAGTCTTCTCCAGACCTTCACACGCTTGGAGCCTCCCTGCCTGGTGCTGGTGGTCTGCGGTCTGCCGCTCCCGGAGGCATTTGATGCAATGGGTTTAGGATTTAGGGTTTAGGGGTGTAGTGGGGGCTTGGGGGTTTAGGGGTTTAGGGTTTAGGGGTGCAGTGGGGGCTTAGGGTTTAGGGTTTAGGGGTTTAATCAGGGTTTAGGGCTTTAGGGTTTAGGGTTTAGGGGTTTAGGGGTTTAGGGGTTTAGGGGTTTAGGGGTTTAGGGGTTCAGGGGTTTAGGGGTTTAGGGGATTAGGGGTAGGGGTTAGGGGTTAGGCTTGCGGACTGGGCGAAGAAGATTTCAGTGGTCCCAGGCCGAGGATAGTGATTTAGGAGCTTACTGCTTCGCCTGGCGATTGCAGAAGTCTTCTTCGTAGTTGTTGTTGGCGGTTGTAGTCTTGTCGGGTGCCGGCGGCAAAAGCAGTTTAGTCTTTGTCGGAGTTACTGTTGTTGTTGTTGGTGGTGGTGTTCGTGCTGGTTCGCGGGCTTGTTGAGAACACATCTTCTGCACATTTGCACATTTGCATGAATGCACTTTACTCATCGCCATTCGATGGTTCAATCATCACAAGCACCAAAATCGCCATGATCACGCACTCATCGCATGCATCGCCACTCATTCTCGTTTTTAACACCACCATCGTGCTTCTCATAGTCCTATTCATCGTCGTAGGAATCATAGTTATGATCACCCACCAGCATCATCATCATCATCAGCATCATCATCATCGGCATCACCATCGACGGTATCGGCATATGCCTCGGCGCAAGCACAGTCGTCGTCGCGGCCGTCATCGTTGTCGTCATCAATATCCCCGTTATCGTCTTGTCGCCGGCGGCCGCATTAGCATGTACCTCATCAACATCCATCAGCATCTTCATTACCATGTTCGCAATAGTTGTTAGTGTTATTACTATTCTTATTACTACTATTGTTACTTGTATTCCTCTTTTGCTTTTCATTGTCGGTATTATTTCTATTTTGGCTTTTCAATTACGATCACGACCGGTCATTGAGCCCGCGCCGTCTTTGTTCCCTTCAATCATCGTTTTTGTTGCCTTAGCTCTGCTGCTGTTGATTCTTCGGCTGTGGTATGTGATCTTGGTCGTGGTCGTCATGGCCACTGTGGTGGTGATGGTGCTTGTGATTGTCTGGGCCGGAGGTGGCGTCGCGGTAGTTGTTATTTGTTGATTGCTGCTGTGTCGCTTGTGGTTAGTGGTCTTGCTGTTGTCTTTCGTCGAAAAATCCTCTGATAGTCCCGATACACTTCAGCTATGGCATACTCACAAGTCCCCTGTGTTTTTGGAAGTGCAGGTGTTAGCTCTGCGCGCCGTGAGCAGTTCTGCTCTGCAGTGGGCCTCGGACTTGGCCAAACCGCGCCTGCGCTTCCGCTTCATGGTCGGAGCCTGTTTTCAGAGCTCAGGGTCTAGGCCCTAAACCCTAAACCCTAAACCCTAAACCCTAAACCCTAAACCCTAAACCGTTAGGGTTCACGGGTTTAGGATTTGGTGTTTAGGGCTGAGAGCTTAGGGAGATTCGGGTTCAGAGTGGATTTCGTGTGACTTGCTGTTGTCGTATTACCAGCCTTATTACCGGGCTCTTGGATAACAGCAAGCCACCGTGAAGCCTTTGATGTTGCTATGACATGGTCTCGTGAGATGTCGTCATTTTGAACTTCAGTTTCAGTTTTGCTATGCTATGACAACATGAAAGGACGGCGTCGAGAGGGTTCTACAGATCTGCATGGGCCAAGTTTCAGTAAAGGTCGAAGTAGAGTGGTGGGGTGGTAGAGTGGTACAGTGGTAGAGTCGTAGAGTAGCAGAGAGTAGTGGAGTAGCAGCAGAAAAGTAGGAGTAGGCGTAGGCGTAGGCGTAGGGAGAGGCGTAGAGGTAGCAAGCATGAGGTTGAGAAACGGCTGTTAGATCGAAGCTTATCCCGACGGTGGTGAGAGCAGAAACCATTGTCATTTACTTAAGCAGAAAGAATAACAGTATGCATATATGAATATATATATGAATATATATATATATATATATATACATAATCATATATAATCATATATAATCATATATAATCATATATATATATGTATATATATATATATATGTGTATATATATATATATATGTATATGTATATGTATATATATGTATATATATATATATATATATATACATACATCCATATCGATCATGGAACGGCGGCAAAAAGAAAACAGGTTTACTACTGATGGTGATGTTCTTTGCCTTGCCCAGATCCAGAGCCATGGATCGTCTCATGCTGTTACTCAAAGGGGAAAAGGAGGGACCCTCGATGGGGACCCCTACTCAATAACGGGCTATATAATGGGTACATGATAGCTATATTAAGGTTTATACCTAGGGGTCCTTCTTAAGGGTCCCTGCCTTTACCCTTGGAGTTACTGAGTCCATGCACGTGGCCATCGCGCGCTTGGGCCAAGTCTGTGTCGCGGGAGGCTGAGATTTTTTTCGGTCTCTTGGACATTTGCTCCTTGCAGAGTTTGGGTTTAGGGTTTAGGGTTCTTTCCACTAGTAATGGCGGTTGAAGACTGGATGACTTCTTGGCCTGCGTGTGTGTCTGGGATGAGACAGAGAGGTGTGGGGCAGGCTTTGGCCATGTCTCTCCTCGTTGCTTGGGTTTAGAAGTTCGCGATATTATTACCTGAAATTGTGCTGCAGGCCCTGAGCCCTAAGCCGTAGCTCCCTAACCCTAAACGAGGGAGTACTTGAGGCACACCACCGAGTTCGGACACGCCTGTGGATCTCGCGCTTGGAGGCCAGTTTCTCAGAGCACTGTTGTGCAACTTCTTGCAGATCATTCTACGGCTTTCGATTTGTTTTCGAATGGTTTAGGATCATAATCATACTTGTTATGATCGTTATGCCGATGGTCGTGATGATGGCGGCAAGCTTGATACCCTAAACCCTAAACCCCCCAAGCCCTAAACCCTAAAGGAGATCAACCGCAGCACAAGCGACGAGAGCGTTTACGACTCGAAGGTTCGACGCTTGGCAGATGACTCTCGGCCGCAGAGTTTTCTTTGAAAGTTTAGGGTTGAGGGTTTAGGAGTTTAGGGTTTAGGGTTTAGGAGTTTAGGGTTTTGGGTTTTACGGTTTAGGGGTTTAAGGTTTAGAAGGGTTTAGGATTTAGGGGTTTAATTTTGGGGTTTAAGGTTTCGGAGCTTGGAAACGAAAGTGGTTCAGAAGGGACTGCGTATGAATTAGTCGTAGGTGGCCGAATCAGCACACCGACGGAAGGAATCCACCGGAAAAGGGTGCTTCTGCCCGACATACAGGATCCTGTGTTTGCCCTGTCTTTCGGCACCCGAATCGAAGGACAACGCGACCAGAATTCCTAAATGCCCACAGTTACATGTAGCAACACAGAACAAACGAGCTTCGTAGTGGTAATGATGCTAACACTCTTCGTGTGTTTCTTCATGACTCGGCCTTATTACTAAGTATGCATGAGACAGAACATTATGATCATGGTATGTGACACTGATGATGGTGGTGCTGATGGTTGTGATTACCACGACGACCGTCATCACTAGCACTACTATCCTCAGCATCGCCATCCGCCGTCCTAATCATCGCCAATCCGGAGGATGCGCTGCGTCGGCGGATGGAGGTGCCTCAGTCGGGAAGCTGCGCCTGCCAGGGCAGTAGTACTTGGAATGCAGGGTTTAAATTTTAGGGTGTTCGGGTCTTGAGACCCTATACTGAGACCCTAAACCGGGTTCAAGGTTCAAGGAGTGGGGTTATGCGTAAATGGATGCGGGCAGTCGGTTCGTAACAGTAAAGCTGACAAGACAAAGCTGCAATAGTCAGAATGACATGATCGACAACATTAGCTTAAGACTCGCCGAGGAAATCATAAGAACAAAGAACATTCTTTCCGCAATAGCTGTACAGAGGACAGGAAAGAGGACAGTGGGCACTCCGCTGAAGAGACATTTGAGGAAGTGTGGCAATCATTGCTTCAAAGAAAGCTCGGAAAGAACGAACGTGACTAGACTCACTACCGAGTCACTACCACTCACAAGCACCAACATGACAATTACAACACAGGTATTGCCAACGCATACTACTGACAAGAACCAGAAGGGCACCAATCATCGCCAGCAGAACAAGAAGCATCAGAAATATAGCGATACCGGGGCAGCGGATCTTTGCACAACGACTGCCTGCAGCATTCAATTGCTCCGAAGGCAGAGATGGCAGATGCCCGGCAAGACATGGAGAATCGAATTCGAGACTTTCACCTGGAGGCCTTGGGCGGGGTCTGCAAGGCCCTTCTCAGAAGCATGGAAGGGTGTGTCCCTTCGGTGCGCCCAGGACCTCAACCCCAAACCCTCAACCCGAAGCTTTAAGACGTCTGGCAGACTGGATTGCTGGAAAAAAAAGGGGCTCAAAAAAACTCTAAGACGTAAGCCCCAGACACGACCATGTCGGCAGCTTCCGTGTCCCTCACTGCCAGGTCGACAGGCGGATGGAAGCGCAGGCTGGAGAATACGCACTCTCTCTGTTCCAATCTTACAGGCTCTAGTGTTTAGGGTTTAGGGTTTAGGTAAAACAGATATTAAATTACAGTACATACACAGATGCTCAGATACATGATGTAAATGCTTTGATATGCTTTGGGATAATTTAGTGGTCCCGAGAGAACACAAGCATAAAGGTTTACAGGGATGTCCCAACTTTAGTTGTACACAGGGGTTCATATGGGACATGCCTCACCAGTTTGCTGTGCTTGTGCACTTTATTGGGTCCATTGTGTATGCACGTATACATGTGATATACATGTATGTACATACTCAAGCATATCTATCTATCTATCTATTTGTCTATCTATATTTATATATATATATATATATATATATAAATGTGTGCAGGCAGTGCTAGCTTCGAACATGTGTACATGCTTAAGCACCTACGCTTGTATGTTCCTACCACTAGTTGTATGTACCCATGCATGCTTGTGCTCCTCATGCATTTACTCAGCGGCAGCAACTGAACAAGCAAACCGATCGACGGACAAGTCGCTGAAGAGGTAAGTTTGCAAACTCATTTGCGGTACAGTATGCCGGTACTATGATTATGGCTAACCAGGCTTCTGCGTAGTTAAGGTTCATGAGCTCGCGCAGTGCTACAGATGCCTTTAAATGCAAAAACCCGCATGCGCAGAGACTAGTTTGTGTTCATAGCTGTGGATACATTCATGGCTTTATGAAGGCATGCATGCACACATGCCTTTACAGTGAACCGACGACTACAAGATTTCGGAAATACCTGCATGGAAGTTTCCTCATCTTATAGTGATCTTCTTCTGCATGCCATGATTGTAGTTGACATGTTTCCTGAAGTCTTGCCTTCGCATGCTTCCGGACCTTGCAGCTGGCTCTATCCTTGTGCCTTAAACCCCATAAACCCTAAACCCCAAACCCCTAAACCCTAACCCCCTAACCCCTAACCCCTAACCCCTAGACCCTAAACCCGAAGCCCTAAGCCCTAAACCCCTAAACCCCCTAAACCCTAAACCCCAAGCCCCAAGCCCTAAACCCCTAAACCCTAGGCCTCTAACCACTAACCCCTAAACACAAAATCCTAAACCCTGAACCCAAAACCCCCAAACGCCCCTCTCCTCGAATCCGAAGTTCAAGCCGAACGCTGGCACTTCGCAGGCTGTGCGAGTGCATGCGATCGTGGAGGAGCTTCGTGGTTACAGAGTGCTATATATACTACAACCTACTATAGTACGCGATTCTATAATATACTATCATATACCATAGCCTACTATAGTATTACAATCAATTGCGAAGTTATATTTGAATAGGCTATCATACACTACAGCATGATATACTGTAATAGCGGGCGTGGCAGCTACAACCATGAGGCCAGGGACCTATGAGCCGAGGTGTTGTCGCGTGTCACCGCTGTCGTGGAAGCAAGGCTGCCAGGCTCTTTGGGTTTAGGGTATAGGGTTTAGGGTTTGGGGTTTAAGGTTTAGGGTTTAGGGTTCGGGGTTTAGGGTTGAGGGTTTAGGGTTTGGGGTCTAGGGTTTAAGGTTTAGGATTATACTATAGTATAAGAGGAAGAAGAAGAAGTTCGCGCCGGAGGTAGCCCCTTCACTCTGGACGTACCACGACGTTGGGCGCGGCGAGACGACCATATGAACAGACCAGGAAGAACCCGAGAGGGGTCTTACCCTTTCCCACCTTCGGGAGGGTTCGAGGGCACCCTACCGTTGTGCAGCAACTGTGACCCTAAAACCCCTAGACCTTAAACCCAAATAACCGAGACAGGTTGGGAAGCCCCACGTGGGGACTACCGGGACTTTGAGGTCTCCCGATAGGAGCATCCTCACTGTGGGTTCGGCACGTAGCCTAGCAAAAGCGCGAGAAAATCACAAAAGGGTATTAAGATACACTGATGACACTTGTTGACCGTGAGAGTAAAACCTCGCCCCAAGATCTGCTGCCGATCCGTGCGCTTGACAAAAAGAAAGGTGTCATCATGGCTTGGCCAGCTTGCTCGTCGCGAACCTACGAAGTCTGCGTTGACTCGAAGCCGGATTTGTCCCAATGGTCTGCGGTAGGCGTCGGTATCTCACCCTGAAGCGAGTGTATCTAATCACCCGGCACAAGTAAAGAAGACACAAGCAAAAGGGTAGGGGCGCAGCCGCCAGTGGTGGCCGGCCCCAACGGCCCCTTGACGATTCGAGCCGAAGTGGCCGAGGTGTGGTTGGCGATTCCGCCTCCGATTTTAGTCTCGGGCGTGCTAGCCGAATCCGAAACACTGACCGTATGTACGGAGGGCTCCGGCCGCGGGCGGGAGTGGATTAGCCTGCTGGGTGCATTTGACTGTGGCATGTTGACACACTTAAAGCGGAGCGTTGTCGTGGACAAGGTATACCACGAAGACCTCGAGGTGTGCGACAAAGACCGTAGACTACACACGCAAACAGAAATAATGCAGCCCAGAAGTTGCCCGCCCGCCGCCCGCGAGGAGGACGTAGCCAACCATCGGCGCGCTACTTTGGTAAAATATAGCCTACTCCAATACAATCTACTATAATATACTAGATGGGAGAACGGGTTTTGGGGACTACTATTCGGGAATTTAAGGACTGTGAACCACAAGGGGCAGCATCGAGAGCCGTTGGTAACAGCCGCATGAACACGACCACTCTTCCGGGGGTAACCCTGCTATCTGCGGAAGCAATTTCGTGGAATATTGCCTTAAACCTTGAACCCTAGCTCGTAAACCATAAGCCCTGAACCCTGAACCCAATTCTAACGTCCAAACGCCAACAAAAGCCGTCAACCCAAAATCCTGACCTGCCACCAGAGCCGTAAACCTTTCTGCCAGGAGCGAGTGCAGCAGCAGCTGGATGCAATCCTTGCAGCAGAGATGGAGAAGGCTGTTTGTGCTGTTTCGTTTTCGGGGTTTATGGTTTTGGGCTGAGAGTTCCGGGATTCACGGTTTAGGGTTAATTCAGGTTCAGGATTGAAGGTGTAGGGTTTATAAGAATTAGGGCTTCTGATGGATTTAAACGGGGTTTCTAGAAATTTCATAGGCTGCTTTTGGGGATCAGGGGCACTTAGAAGTAAGGAGTTTCCTGTCAAGGGCTTATGCATGACTCTAGACGCCAAACCCTGAATCCTGGTATGGTGTGGGTGCGATTTACGACTTGTCAGGGCTGCTTCGCCGGGATACCACGGACCGTAGTTGGGGTTAACATTAGGTGGTAATGCCGCCATTGTCTCGGTCACAGTCGGTATCCCCCGCCCTCAGCCGGCATGACCGTCTCCACGCTAGCCGAAGGAACAGAGAGGATTCAAGAAGCCTGAAGCCGAAGCCACCAACTCTAAACTTAGGGGTACTTACAAGAAGTACTTAATTTTTGGTTATCATAATCCCTAAGAAACAGCCAAAAATTGTAATTTTTGCTAGGGTTCTAAGTTCAGTGTAGTAAACCTCACCCTCAGAGCCACTTAAGCTGAAGGTCTGAACCCCAAAGCCATGACTGCGTCGGACTTTTTGGGGTGTTTCGTAGTTCGCAGGGGGTTTATAGGGTTTTATAGGTTTTGTTTGAGGGTGTTTGAGGGGCTTATGAGGGCATAGAAGTCCGTGTACAGGGGTGAAGATTTAAAAAGAAGAACTTTCTGCGATTTAAACAAGGTTTTACAAGAGTTTTATGCGAGTTTTGCAAAGGGTTTTGGTAAGGGTTTTGGGTTTTGGGTTTAGCGTTTGGGAGCCTGGTATGCGACAGGTGCGGGTGCTGGTGGAGGAGCGTGTGCAAGGTCGAGTGCACCAGGCGAATGTGTGATTTTCTGCACTTAGCTCATGGGGTTTAGGGTTTAGGGACCAGCGGGTTCAGACGGTTTGGGAGCCACAGGGTTCAGAGGGTTTAGGGTTCAGGACATTTTGCTGTCCAGTGATGGCGACTTGTGCCGCGCACTACACGCACTGGTGCGAGATACGGAGGGTTCTTTGTAGCTCAACGGGTGTCCAGGCCGTTCAGTGTATCCGTATGTAAGAAAGGGCCTCAGTAATTACCAATACTATTGTGGGGGTGTTCCTCAATTTGGTTATAGTATAATAGACCCGCAAACCCTAGTCTACTTATTAAGACCCATATGGGAGTTTCCGAAAATAGGGGATCCTGATATAGGACTCTAAATAGTAGGATCCTCATTACAAGGACCCCAAAATAGGGTACCCCTAATTTTCGGAAACTCTCATATATGTACTGGGTTTGAAGGCCCCGCCGCAAAAGGTCGTCAGACTTTAGTTGGAATGTCGGTACTTCGGACCCAAAGTTGGAACAGGGACTGAGGACGATTTTCTGCTGGGATTTCCTATACTTTGCCTCAAGGGAGTGAGGGTAATGATGTCCCAAATTTCTGGCTTCTATTGTAGTATTTGCTACATGCTCCATCATGAAAGCTTAAGCTGCTATTTTTGTGGATGTAGGGCTTGGGGTTTTTAGGGTTTCGGGTTGGGTACGGCCCCCACTCAGTAATAGCTGAATAATATTCATAATATAGATATAGTAGGACCTTAATAGTAGCCCTATTATAGACTCTTACTGTATGGGGGCCGTACCTAAGTTTCGGGTTTCCGGTCGAGGGTCTTTTCGGGTTTTAAGATGTCTCTCCTGGGGTGCTCCAGGTCGTCCAGCGAGAGGTCTATGCCACGGTGTGTGAGATGCAGGCTGCCGGCCGATGGATGTTCAGGATGTTTCAGATTCAGGTGTTTAGGTGATGGCAGTGTTTCTCTGAATAGGTTTGTGGGTCCATATACATACATATATGCATATATATATATATATATTTATAGAAACATGTGTGTGTATATGTATGCACACACTTACATACGCATTAATGAATGAATACACATAAATATGGTTACATGATTATGTGTGTATATGTATATATATATATATGTACACACTACACAAACAATTATCATCATTGTTTCGTTTCTTTTTGTTGGTTTTGGAAGGACGGTGGCTGCAGAGATAAGCCTAGAGATGACAAGTTCAAGTCGCAGCCTTTGCTGCAAAGTTCGCTCGGCGAGGAGGGCACCTAAACCGTAAACCTTGGCCCCCTAAACCATAAACCCCTAAATCCTAAACCCGAAACCATAAACCCCTAAATCCTAAACCCTAAGCCATAAACCCCGAAGTCCTAAACCCTAAACCATAAACCCGTAAATCCTAAATCCTAAATCTTAAGACCTTGAGCCCCGAATGGCATCCTTGTGTGTCGGCACAGGCGAAGCTGGCGACCTTGGCAAAGGCCAGCTAACAGGGAGGATGTCGATCGGAGACTCCATTCAGAAGAGTGCATGTAATGTAGGGGCCTAGATAGTTTAGTACTATTTCGGGGGGTCCTGATTATATGTATAGTTCATGGGCCCCAAAACCCTAATTACTAGGGCCCCTTTATTCTCTCGTGGTTGGGGTGTATAGTAGGTGGTACGGTAATACTTTTAGTGGGGGCGGAGGCACTTCGGTCTTAGGTATTATATAGATCTTTTCCAGTGTCTGCTTCGCTGTTTCTTCGGCTTTCCTTCAATCTTGCTGCCGGCCTTTTACCTTCGAGCAGATTGGGAGGGGGAGGAATGTCAAAAACAGATGAAGCTTTGTTATGATACAGTTAGCTTCCTTGTGTCCTTGTCGTGGCCTGGTATTGGTCGCTGTGTTCGACGTGGTCGCTGTGGCGTGACCGTCGCCAGCGTCATGGTCAAGGCAAGCAGAAAATTCGATGAAACAGGAAAGGCAGCGGCAAATTGACGCCACCCGCTGCTACCATTCCGATAGTGCTAGCAAGAAGCACGAAGACGACGATGCCACGACCACGGCTACTACTTCTCGAACGCAACGTGCTATTGTGCCACTGCTCCTATTCCTTCCTCTTCTGCAATACCACTACGACAACCGGCTGTACATGCACGCACCCTCTTCCCTCACTGAAACGGGAAAGCCCTTTGAGTAACTTGTGTAGCAATGACACTTGTAGCAATCCGTGAAACAACCCTAAGTCAGAGAAATTACGAGAGGTCTGCTGTGTCCTGCTCAGGAGAACGAGAAGCTTCGCACCGTCTTCCTCGAGCACCTGGCCTCACCGGCATTGCTTTGTAACACTCATAGTAGCCTCAGAATTTCCGTAACCTAGATACAGAGTAGCTGTAGTAACCATAGAGTTTGAGCAACCTCAGAAAGTGGAGATGCAAACTCTAGCGTGGTAAACTGGGCCACCTTGTTGCCGCTCCGTGCCCTCAGCCTTCAACAGAAGCCCGAAGGATCTTGGTGCAAAGAGCGAGCAGTATTCGGCTTCAGGTGTGCGAAAGATTTCCCTGAACCCTACACCCCAAACCCACTAAAACCCTTCTTACCCAAAACCCTCAACCGCTTAGCACAGCCCCAAACCCCTAGACCCCTAAACCCTAGATTTCCCGATGTGGGAGTTTCCGAAAATGGGGGGCCCTAACATAATACCTTAAATTTTCCTTAAATAGTAGGATCCTTATTGTAAGGGACCCCAAAATAGGGTACCCCAATTTTCGGAAACCCTAACCCCTAAACCCCTAAACCCCTAAACCCCTGAACCCCTAAACTCCTAAACCCTAAACCCTATGTTGCCAGGATCATTCTGACCTTTGCTTCCGATCCCTCGTCTGGGCGCTGAATCCGAACTCCACCGGATTGTCCGGGACCTTGCTGGGAGGGTCGGGGGACGTAGTAAGTAGGTAATAAGTAGAGTTATAAGTACCCGAAAAGGGATCCTAATTGGCATTATGGTACTTATATTACCCTAAACCCTAAACCCTAAACCCTGAAACCCTTAAACCCTAAAACCCGTAAACCCTAAACCCTAAACCCTAAACCCCTTTATAAGTCTCCAAAATAAGTAGTTACTAAGTCCCCCTAAACCCTAAACCCTATACCCTTATAGAATCCCTATAGATCCCTTTAAAGGGGCCCTTAAGGAACCCCTTATGGTTACTAAGTCCCAGGGCTCCAAGGCTGGGATGAAGAGGGGCCTGAATAATTGTCAATATTATGGCTAGGGGCTCCTTGTTATAATTATAGTATATTGGCCCAAACCCTATTCTAACTATTAAGGCGCCTAAATGAGGAGGGATAATCCCAAAATGAGAGTCCTTATCCAGGAGATTCTTAATCATACCTGCCTTCATCCCTCTTTTTGAGGCCTCCAAACCTTACCTTTGGCAATCTCCAAGGCTATCAGGTTACCACAACTCTAAGGTTACTCTAGCTATCAAAGTGCTATAACTACAAGGTTACCACAGCGGTAGGTTTTCCATAGCTCTAAGGTTACTGTAGCTGTAACTATAAGACTATCATATCTACAAGGTTCCCATAACTTAAAGGTTTCCGCAACCAAAAAGTTGCCTTGGCTGTAAGGTTACTGTGACTATGAGGTTTCGAGTCACCATGATACCATGATCTTCAGGTTAGGTTAGGGTTTGTCCGGGATTTATGGCTTAGGGCTCAGAGGCTCTGGGTTTAGGGTTAAGATCGTCCGGGTTGGGCGAAGGAGGTTGGTCGACGTTGAAAAAAGGTGGCTGCATCTACAGGGTGACTAACTGAAAGGGTGCGATAACAAAGGACACCACAACGATAATTGCCATCACGATAAGGTTACCATGACGACAAGTTTACCATAGCTATAAGGTTACCAGGACTAGAAGGTTACCAGGTTACCATAGCCCGAAGGTTGTTATTAACTATAAGGGCTTTTCCTGTAAAGCTTTGCACAACTATACAGGGAACTCCAGAAAGTTGGAATATGGTTTCAGGGAAGGATACCTTATAATTTACCATAAAGGGTTTAGGATAATCATATTCCAACTTTCTGGCTTCTACTGTAAAGTGTAAGATTACTTTACCCATGATGGATCTTGCTGCCCGAGGTTTGCTCGAACGCTGCGATTGATTTGGTGCTGCCGTCGCCGGTTTACGCCCGGGCTCCCAGCTTGCTGCCGGTTCCGAAAGAACTCAATGTCAGTCTAAACCATGCGGCTGGTTCGATGTCTGGTAAAAGTCGATGTGGTGACCACGACGGTGGCGAGGACGACGACATCGGCGAGAACCACTGCCATAATGTATAACGTTGTGTTGCTGATGCTGACCACTACGTTGGCTACAGTGGCGACCACAGCGCCGAATTTTTCGATTGGGATGAAGGCGCCAATGATGATGCTGGTGATCCTGGGTCTGAAGATGACGATGCTCAATAGGGCATTTGCAGAAAAGTAGGGATACCCTATTTTGGGGTCCTGATAGTAAGGATCCTAGTATTTGGGGTACTTATCAGGGTCCCCTATTTTCGGAAACTCCCATAACAATAACATTGGGCGTTCGGATAGTTGCGGCTTTATTTTCTCTGACATAGGGACTGCTTAGTAACGACAAGAGATGGATATGCTTGCTTCCTCTAATTGTAAGGTTGGTATGTGATTGCTGTAAGTTCTCCAAGGCTACTAGAAAGTGGATAGTAAGTTGGTTTCATCTTACTTCAACACCGCAACTGCAAGGTTAGTTTGGGGCTACTGTAAAGTTACTGCGAGGTTACTGTAAGGTTCCTCCAAGCCGGTCGTCGGCGGAGGAAACTTTCGGTTCCCATCAAACGACTTGGACAGTCGGGTTGGACTTTCGTTGTCAAGTTGGACTTTCGTTAGACGTAGCCTTACTTTGAGCTAGTACTTACGGCTATAAATCAGGCAACTATAACTATAATTACTTATAACTCCAGTTAAAGTACCTATAACTTTACTTACTAAGTCCCATGATCCTCCAAGTAAAATTTGTGCCGTTATAGGAACCGTGTCGTTACAGTGACTCACCCTGTCCACCTTACGGCTACCTCATGGTAGCTTAGTTGTAGTAACCTTGTAACGTTTGTTAATTAACTTGATAAATGTCCCTGTGGCAACCTTATAGTTCAAGGTAACCTTATGGCAATGTCGTCGTAACTATATATGTTGCCTTTGTATGAAGCTCTGGACCACTCTGAGTCTCCGAAAGTCGAAACCAAAGGGTGCATCCATAGTTACAGTACTGTTACCGGTTTAGGGTTTTAGGTTTAAGGGTTTTACCGATTTTTTGCACTTCTGTGTTCACCCTAAACCCTAAACCCTCACCGCTTTCTTGCTTAGGCGCTTTTCGGCCTGGATGCTGGGAGTGCCCCTCGATCGCCGAAGGGACAGCCCAGGTCTTAGACCCGTCCGGGCAGTGCAGGCGTAGTCGACGGTTGCTCGGGCATCCGTCGACAATCCTTTCCGGCGCCTTTCCGGGGTCTTGCTGTACATAAATGGTTAATCGGATCATGGGACGTAGTAAAACTAAGGTTATAATTAAGGTACTTATAACCATACTTACTAAGTCCCGTGATCCTCCAAGTAGTAATTTAACATACTGCAACAACGTGTTAGAATCTAGTATCATGTATAATGATAGAGCTGATTACATGAAGACTTCTTGGCTGAGTCCTCCGCGCCCGCCTGGAGCTCATGCAGCAAGCAGGCACGGGCCTGACCGGAGCCACGTACCCTATAGCAACCTTACAATAGCATTCTGACATCCTTGTAGTACTGTACTGGCAAGCTTATGCCTTATAATGAGAGAGTTCCGCGGCTTTGCGGAGGCGCAGGACCGTTCAGGTTGCAGTTTTCGACGGCTGCTGTTAGTCACGCAAGCCTGAGAAGTACTTCTAACCGTTAGCTAAAACTCCTTTGCAAAGCATTTTAGGACATCGGACCACTGTCTCGTCTGAAGAACAAGCCGCACAGTTCAGCAAAGTCTAGCCCCCTGCACCACACATTTTCAAGCATTATGACAACTTATGGCACCAGTGAGATCCCGGAAGCATTCCAAACCCCTACTCGACACCCATATCATCTTCTAGACGCAAACACTCATAACATGCCCTAACCCGTGAATTATAGTCGTGAAATCCTGAGTTCGAAGCCCCAAACCCACAGCTTTTTCCAAAGGTTCTGATGCACGTAGACTCTTAATTTGTTAAAGCAGTTTCCTTGTGATTGCTGTGGGGGTCACACAAAAAGGCCTTCCTGTACTGCTGTAGGGTTTAGGGAATAGTGAAGGGATAGGAAGTAAATACCAACCTTGTCGTGATCTTGTGGAAACCGTGATCTTGTGGGAACCTATAGTAAAGTCATCTTAACCTTATAGCAACCTTGTGGTCGTCTCATTGATTCCCTGCATGGTCGTCTTATACGCACCTTCTAGTAACGTTGTAGTCCAATGGCAGGTATAGTAACGATATTCTGGAGTAACCTGGCAGTAATGTTAGAGTAGCCGTTTACTGTTCGTGTCGAGGTCTTGCAGAAACCTTGCACCCTAAACCCTATACCCTAAGCCCTAAACCCGAAACTGGATCATGCCGACGGAAAACGGCTTAAACAAAACACTTACAACGTCGGTAGAATCGTAGAAACCTTATGGCAATCCCTAAACCCTAAGCCCTAAACCCTAAGCCTTAAGCCCTAAACCCCAAAACCCCTAAACCCTAAACCCTAAACCCCTAAACCCTAAAAAGCTGCTACCGGAGGAGCCCTAAGAGCAGCAACTGCTGGCAACGAGAGCCAGCGAATCGAGGCAGGGAACACGGGTTATAAGGGTTATAAGGGTTTTAGGGTTTAGGGTTTAGGGTTTAGGGTTTAGGGTTTAGAAGGGTTATAAGGGTTATAAGGGCTGTAAGGGTTGTAAGGGTTATAAGGGTTACTACGGTTATTGGGGTTATTAGTAATACACATGATAATACCAATAGTAGTAGTCATGATACTCACAAGAGTAATAGTAGCAGTATTAATACTGGGAATGGTGGGTTTAGGGTTTAGGGTTGAGAACTCTTGATTGATGCTTAGGGTTTAGGGAGTTCAGGGTTTGGGGGTGTTATAGTGTTGGGTTTGGGATTCGGAGTTTTGGAGTTTACGGGTTTGGGTTTGGGCTTTAGGGTTCAGAGGGGCCGGCACAGAACGGTCGTGCATTCATCTTGCCCTCGATGTTGTTGTCAACGGTCTTAGTTGCTCTGCTGCTTTTGGAAGGAGTCGAAATTTGTGGAAGCTGCCCCTAAACCCCAATCCCGAAACCCTCAACGCTTTACTAAACCCCAATCAATCCCTAAATTAAAGTATAAATAGATAAATAAGAAATATATATATATATATATATTTATATATATTTATACTTATTTATATTTATACAAACCCTAAACCCCTAAGCTTCTAAACCCAAAACCCCTGAACCCTAAATCCTTGGCACGCAGGGTCGGCAAAAGCTGCTGGCCGCGCTGCAAGGTGCCAGGGTGTGGTTGAGGAGTTTGCACTTCGAAAGATTTGAGAGTTTCCGAAAATTAGGGGTACCTGGTTTCGGGGTCCTTATGATAAGGACCCTACTACTAGGGTATTACATTAGGGCCCCCTATTTTCGGAAACTCCCAGTTGAGAAGGGTGGGATCATCATCACCTTCTTCATGAAGCTTTGTCATTGTTCCTTTACTGCAATCACATTTTTGGGCAGCTATTTACACTGGTTTCTGCTGCTCGTACAGTCTTATCGTTGGTTGTTGCACTGTCATGTGATTCGGATGGTTCTTCCGGTTGTGCTTCCTTTTCGCGACCTTGCGGCAGGAGCAGCGGACATGACCATGAGCATCGCTATCGTCACCGTATACTCATCAACATAGTAATCCTCATCATGATCAGCCCCGTCAACCTCACCATCCTCTGTTTCATCAACATGCTGACAAAGCGATACTTATGCTTTTCCCAGGTTTAAGCAACCTCAGTTTCCTGAGCCTTCTGTCTGAATCGTTAACACCCATCCCACTTTATCGCCAGCACATCAGTATTCCCTAACCCGGTATCCTTAAACCCTAGGCCCCTAAACTCAACATGATATGGGGACGATTATGTATCGGATCGACCCTCAGAGCACATCAAGGGCGAGATACGGGCATGAAGCAATGCCAGAACTGTCTCCTAGGGTTCCTGAATATAGTCGTACTATGACATACTATTATGGTAAAGCTAGCCCTAAAGCCTAAATCCCTTGCAGACGAAACCTTTTCTCAGTTGTAAGGCCCCAACAATACTCCTGGGTTTTTCTGGCAAGGATTGGTGGGAACTAGCTATAGAAACCCTCAACCCTAATAAACCCTAAACCCCAAACCCTATCTAAGAGCCGCCCTGCCTCGTCCCTCACAGGCGCCGCCGAAGCCGCAGAGGTGGCGGTTAAGGGTTTAGGGTTTCAGAGGGTGTGATATTGGATTGCGGTTTAGGGTTTAGGCTTGCAGGCTTAGGGTTTAGGGTTGAAGGTTTAGGGTTTAGGGTTTTCGGATGAGGGTACAGATTCAAGATGAACTCGTGGTCTCATTGTTCAAGTAATAGCCGGGCTTCGATGAGTGCATGAACTTTATCGCGGCTACGCACATCCCTTAATTCGGTGCTCTGCGGCTCAGCGTTCATAAGGTTGCGCTGGTTTCCACATGGTGTCAGAGATTGCTAAAGCCCAAGCCCTAAAACCTAAACCGTGCGGAAGGCCCACCATCGTGCGTCGGCCACCGTGGAAGAGGTTACTGAGGAGTGGATGAGTGATGAGAGCAGAGCCCCTGGCATTGAAGGGTTTTGCCAGTGACGTTGTATCCAAAGCCAATTCCCAATTCAGCTTCCCCGAGACCCTACAACGTAAGCCCAAAACACATGCTTGTCTGCAGGACAACGAGGATGCAGATGCACACGACACCCCTGAGGCCGCCAGCCATGACCCAGCTAAGTTCCTACTTTAAGCTCTGGGATTAAGGGGTCTAGTGATGCAATGGCCACATACCCACAGCACATACCCACAGCAAGGACAAGCATGGTTGGAAGCAGGATCATATACGCAAGCGTACGTGTGCATGCATGTATGTGTGCATGCACTTATGTACGCATGCATGTATGTATGTATGTATGCATGTATGTATGTATGTACGTATGTATGTACGTAAGATACATACATGGGTGCATGCATGCATACATACATACGTACATAATCATTTACACATATATATATATATGTATATTCGGCTGCAGGCATGCATACTAAGCTTTTCACTAGGTCGACAAAACTCGGAGAAACTTCGGAAACCGTACAAAATTCTACGAATGCTCGCCGCTAGTGGGATCTAGGCGACGGTCAACACATCCCGAAAAGACGACCAGAAGTCATGCAGGTAAAATTGAACGGTTTCCCGATTGTTAGTTTTTATATGTAAATGGGCAACATGGGAAACATTGGAGACACATTGGTTGTTCTTATATGGGATATGCATCGGGCAACATAGGAAAAATTGATAGGCATGGGAAATCCTGGCACAACCGAGGACAACTCCTCGAAACGTTGAGACCGTTAGAGCGCCTAGAAAAGGACCAGTGCAACCTCTGAAATCTTTACATAAAGTTAGGCACTAGTACCAGCGCTAGTTCCAGTACCACAAGAACAACATTTGCTGCAACTTCCACTACCAGTGCTGCAGCTGCTGCTGCTGCTACTCCTACTACGACTACTCCTCCTTCTACGCCTAAGGTCCTTTGTATGAGTGTGCCGCATCATTTGTGGGACCGGTAAAGGGATCTCAATTTAGTTTTGCTCGGAATCTTCGTAAAGAGCTCCCCTCAACCCACGACACCCTAATCCCTAAACCCCTAATTCTAAATCCTAAACGCAAGATCCTTAACCCCAAATCCTGAACCCAAAATCCTAAATCCAAAATCCTAAATGGTAAGCGGTCCCTAGCACCCGTGAATCTAGCAAAACCAAAGGCCTTGCAAAATGCCCTTCAGCAAAGGAGCAGGTATTACAAAATCGACAAGTTTTAGGCCTTTACGGGTTCCATTTCCATTTCAACTCGCAGTGGCCGGAAGCGGGAGCCGCAGGCAAAAATTCAACCCAAAACCCTTTGCGACCCAAAAACCCGAATCCAAAAACCAAAAACTCAAAATCTAAAACCCAGAACCAAAAATCCACAATCCAAATTCCAAAACCCAAAATCCAAACACCAAAACCCAACATCCAAAATCCAAGATGCTGAATCCAGAATCCTAAATGCCAAGCAGCAACGAACAGCCGGAAACCCCACGACGTTTAAAGCTTCGAGACGTGGCTCAGTCCGAGAGCTCGCTATTTGGGACTTTCCGAAAATAGGGGACCCTATTGTAGTACCCTAAATAGTAGGATCCTTATTATAAGGACCCTAAAATAAGGTACCCCCCCAATTTTCTGAAACTCCCATTTCGACGCTCGAATCCTCCAGACCACTTCCGGCAAGGGGAGCCCCAGGCGGAAAGCTTGATACCTCTTCTAGGACCCAGAGTAGGCCCTTATTCCCTTTGTTAGGGTTCAGGTTCCCTTATCTCTCCCTTTATCCCAAAAAGGGCATCCTTTTTATTCCTAGGTTACTCTTGGGTCTAGTCTTCCTGAAAATCCTCGAAGCCATTGCCGGCACCGGCTGCCCCAGAGACCACGGCCGGAAGCGGGGAGCCCAAAACTAAAACCTTGATATTTCGAAGTTTGAAGCTCTAAATCCACAGACCCTAGGACCCCTGTAAAGGAGCCCCAAACCCAAACCCTTCAAGACCACTGCCGGCAGCAGGATCACCCAGGCCAAAATTTGATATTTCGACATTTACAGTAAAGCCCAAAAAGTTGGAAACTGGATTAAGGCCAAATAGTGCTGGGATTCCCTATACATTACTCTTAAGGATGAAGGCTCTGGGGTTTCCAACTTTTGGGCTTCTACTGTAAGCCGTACACCTGCGTAGAGGTGGTGCGCGAAATCTACGACATCGTACAAAAGAATTCCCAAGGATTTTCCGCGGCAACTGATCGGATGGCTGCTGTCACGGTGGTTCCAGATATTTCTCAAAACACAACTTCCTAAAAATTCGCTATTTGTATCAAGCCTTTGCGCGCGAGTTAAATTCCATCCTTCGGCTACAACTTAACTTCCGTGCGATGTAAAGTTCATGTAAAGCCGATCCGAATCTCGGCATCTGGATCGTATTGTTTTTGATTGTTTTTTGTATCCGTGTATGATAGAGGGAATCAAGAAGAAAGACATAATTTTCATGCACAACTAACCTCGGGAGGGTCGGGTGGGCAACAAGCAGCCGCGCGTCAGGCTTGGCACACCCCAAACTACCCCTAAATCCCAAACCCTAACCCTCCAAGCCCCTAAACTCTAAACCCCTAAACCCTAAACTCCTAAACCCTAAACCCCTAAACCCTAAACCCCTAAACCCTAAACCCCTAAACCCTAAAGACCCAAACCCTAAACCCACGACAGGTCTCCGAGGCACGGGTGTCGGAGGGCGAAGCTCCGGCGGAAGCGCCGGAGGTGGCGGAGGAGGCTCCGATGGAGGCAGATTCTGGGGAGGGTTTAGGGGTTTAGGAGTTTAGGGGTTTTGGGGGTTTAGGGTTTAGGGGTTTAGGGGTTTAGGGGTTTTAGGGGTTTAGGGGTTTGGTGTTTTGTATCATTTTACGACATGTTTGATCTCTTCCTCATGATTGAAACTGTTCAGGGGCAAAGACACGATGATCTCCAGTATTAGCGGTATATTATGCCATAATCATAAACAAGACCCCCCCCCCCAAATAGTATAGGTCATTATTATTTCTTGTTATAACACTTATAGTATAGTATACCGCAAAGCCCTATCCATAATTATTAAGCCCCCTGTACTATACTGTAGATCCCTTATAGAACCCTTTCAAGAACCCTTAAAGAAGCCCCAAAACCCTAGTCATAATTATTAAGGCCCCTGTATTTTTTAGTTGTTGTCTTCGATGCTCCGAGGCGTCAGAGGGCTCAGAGGTCGAAGCCGTCACGGAGGGCCCGGCCACCACGGCTCCGGCGGCTCGAGGCTTAGTTTGAGCACGGCGGAAAGGTAGTAGAAGGGCCTAAGTAGGCTTTTGAATAAGTACCTACTATTTTGGGGGTTCCTGATTACCACTATAGTTACAGTAATAGTATTATGAACCTATTCTAAATCATAAGGCCTTCACTATTGTACCTTCATTGCACTCCGTTGTCAGCTCTGAGGTCGCGGCGCTGGCTGCCAGGGTGCGCCCTGGGTAGGGTGGAAACAGTTGTCTAGCATGAGTTGCGTGCGGCCCCCACTCAGTAGTAGTTGAATACTATTCATAAATAGTAGGACCTTAATAGTAGCCCTATTATAGAGGGCCGTACCTACAGCATGAGGTTTGTTCCGGAGTTTTGTGCTAACATGTTGAAAGGCTTCACCTCGACACCTTTGGGTATGGAGCATGAGTGGGTTGTGCTTCAACAGCAGTACTCCTCGAAATCACAGCCCATCCCGGTCAAGACACACCGGTGCACCAACACCGAACTTGCAGCTGCCAGGATCTACAGCGGACGGCTGAGGACCTTAACCCGATCGCCGGCCCTCCGTGAAAACGGCTTGTGACAGACTTCTGCGATGGGCTAATCAGGTAGCACAAGAGTTAAAGCTATTCACCATGATAACCGCCGTCATCGTCGTCATCGACGTCGTCACCGCATGTCACTTGCAGCGCTATGATGTTTTTTGAGTTTCATAAGTGAATTCATACGCATTGTATATGCATATAAATAGAGATACATAAAGACGTATATACACATACATACATGCATACAAACATACACGAATCCACGAACCTACATGCATACATGCCCAAATACACACGTTTTTACATGTATACACTATGCAGGCATGGATCTATGTGTGTATGAATAGATAAAGATCTGTATGCATGTATTAATGTGTATGTACGTATGTATATATATATATATATGTGTGTGTTGTATATACTCATATTTGTATGTAATATCTGTATACACGTATACATGTAGACATGTTTACATACATACATACATACATACATACATACATACATGCATGCTTACATACATGCTTACATACCCTCGGACTTGAATTGAAACTCACAGGGTTGGCATGGGCACGTTGGGCAGGAGCTGGTGGCCGCAGCGCTAGGAGCCTGCCGCCGCCCCGAGGCCGGCATTGACTTCTCCAGGGAGAGCGGAAGTCAACGCAGGCTTTTGGTGAATCCAAAGTCAACCTCCCATATCAAGTATCCATACTATCATCTCGTACGTGTCTCGTATGAGTTGGCATCATTTGTCTGCATGGTCGGACCCGTTACAATGTGCAGAAGAGCAGCACTTGATTATTCGTTTTGTATTGCAAGCATTCCAGGGTTTGAGGACCGCATGCGCAAAATTAGAACGAACATCCTCCTGCATTCATGCCTCACCGGTGCTGAAACCCCAGCCCCAAGCCCTCCCCGCTAACCCTAAGCAGCCTAGACGATGAACCACCGTGTGTGAGGAGCCTCAGGGCGCTCCACCACCCCTCAGGCAATTCGCCTGCCGCGTGTGCATGCGAGTTTTGCAGTTGGGGTTTAGGAGTTTAGGGTTCATACAAGGAGTTTAGGGACAACTTAGGGGTTTTGATTCAGTGCTTGGATTTTAGGAGCATAGGCTGTAGAGTCAAGGCTTTGCTGTGATGAATCGGTTCAGCATTGCAAGATATAAGAGTGTTCGTTCCGTATTCAACAGCAGCTGTCGATTTCGTGGCCCCTGCACTGCGAGTTTTGGTTCAGAACGCAGGCGATCAACCTCGAACCAGGACTGCAACTGCACCAGCCAAGTTTAGGGTTTCGGAGTTTAGGGTTTAGTCTGCTTTGGGCCTTCTGTTTGCCTTCTTGTCTCCGTTGGTTTCCTAAGGGCTGATGCGTTTTCTGATTTCTGTTGTTTGCGTCGTTACGATCTTTTGCATGGCAACATCAGAATGATGCTAAAGAAGATGACGATGGCAGCAACTACGATGGTGGAGGATGGCAGCGACTTCGCTTATCGGCCATAATGGTGAGCATGATGATGGTGATAACGAGGAAGCTTTCGTGGCGCGCACGTGGCACTTGCCATGGCAACGACCATGATCTTGCCGAACTTGCTAAGGAAAGGGGAGCAGAAGATGATTACCAATATTGAGCCCAGGAGAATAGTTGTACTACAGTAGCCCCCAAAGCCCTGCTCAGCTTATTGAGGTTCCCAGAGTATGCGCGGCTGCCCTCAATCCGGGAACCTCCAGATCAGAAAGCCGGAAGGAGTCCGACAGCGAAGCGCATCTCACGGATGTCCCTTCAGACGAGGAGGTGGGCTTGACAAGTGTGGTAGTGGGGGTCGGGTTCACGGTCCCTTGAACCGCAAGCCCCAAGGTCTGTTGCTCACAGTGGCTCAGAACAAGAACGGTAGTATACCACTAAAATGATAGTACAGTATAGTATAGAACAGTACAGTATAGTATAGTATCGGCACTTAAACCCAACCCTAAGCACCCAAAGCCCAAACCACAAGCCCCAAACCAAAATCCTAAACCCCAAAATCCAAAATCCGCAAACCTAAAGCCGAAGTCTATGTCTTCAGGACATGGCGGGCCTAGTCGCCACGGAGGAGCTCTTTGAAGCATCCTGTATTTGAGAAGTCCATGGCTTCTATGCCCAAGCGCTAAACCTTAGAGTTTAGGGTTCATAAACCCTAAATCCCACAGCAAGCCTTCAAGAATCGAGCCTTGTGTTCAGGGTCCGTCAGTGCCGGGACACCACAATCGCAATATAGGCAAGGCTGCAGCAGAGCATCCGGAGATCGCAACACCCTTCCTGTCTTGAGGGGTGCTTGAGGGTTCTAGAATAAGGTTCCCTTGCAGGGGTATTGTATAGGGCTCTAATATAAGGTTCCCTTAAAGGTCTTGCTGTCGTGGTTGCCACTCAGTCGTTTAGGCTTTGCTTGCAAAGCTGGGCAGGACATTTACAGTCCCTACTCGGGTGCAGCAGAGGCGGGGTTGGATATTGGCTAGTGGAGATGCCCCTAAACCCTAAACCCTAAACCCTAAACCCTAAACCCTAAACCGTGCAAGGTGTGGGGGGGGGGAGCAAGGCTTTCACCGCAAGAGCTCAGAAACCCTGCACCCTAAACAAGCCCTAAACCCTCAGACTTAAGCCCTCTTGCCTAAGCCTTAAACCGTAAGACTGGAACCCTAACTAAGCCCCTAAACCCGTAAGCCCCGAAAGTCCCCAAAACCCTGAACCCCAAAGACGCCAAAGCCCCTAAACCGCTAGACCCGTAAACCCCTAGCCTCTAAACCCTAAACCCTAAACCCCTAAACCCCTAAACCCCTAAACCCCTAAAGCCCCTAAAGCCCCTAAACCCCCGAAACCTCCAAACCCTATACCCCCTAAACCCCCCAAACCCCCTAAACCACGAAGCTCCAAAGCCAGGCCACTCTGGAATTCGAGGAAGAGTCCGAGCCAGATTTCCAGGAGCCTTTTGCCCCCCTTTTTTGGGGCACCCTGAAAGGGAACTTTTAAGGGATCCTAAGGGTTTCTGAGGTTTAGGGTTGAGGGTTTTGAGTTTATAGGGTTTAGAGCAGGGTTTTGAGTTTAGGGTTTTGAGTTCAGGGTTTAGGGTTTAGAGTTCAGGGTTTAGAGTTCAGGGTTTAGAGTTTAGGGTTTAGAGTTCAGGTTTTTGAGTTCAGGATTTTAGGGTCTAGGGAGTATTGTAGAGCCCTATGGTACCCCTGACGGGGAACATTGTTCTAGAACCCTCCAGTGCTCAAGAGAGCGCTGCTATAGAACCCTGCTTGGAGGATCATGGGACTTAGTAAGTATGGTTATAAGCACCTTAATTGGGGTTATAAGGAATTATAAGTATAGTTACCTTAATTATAACCCTAGTTACTAAGTCCCATGATCCTCTAAGTGTAGTATGGTTTATTTAAGGGGACCCTGGCCTTAAAGGGGCCCTGTAAGGTACGCTTAAAGGAGCCGTTTAGGGGCTTCTTGTGCAGGTTCTAGGGTTTGGGGTTTAGGGTTACAGTCAGCCCATAAGGGCTACTATACCTTCTATGCTGATTAGATGATTACTATAAGGGGTGTAGTGCCCAGATGGCTTGCTGTATTGAGTCCTACTACGATTCTTGTAGTCATCCATAAAGCTAGCATATATATATATATAATATCAATATGACATAACTTTTGTGTATATAAATATATATATATATATATGGTCACCCCCCCCCCCAAGATCTACATCCGCCTCTTCCACACAATTCCACAGGTTGCTTCTCTACATTGGTCGACTACTCATATATGCCGAAAGCACCGTAAATTCCGATACAATCGTGCTTTACTCCATGTGCATGCAAACCGTGCTGCTACAAGTCGCGGGTTTGATATGTGTAAAAATCTGGCGCCGAATCTCGGCAGCAGATTTATGGTAGTTTATATGTTGGAGAAGCTGAAATGCTGGAGGGCGTGCTATTTTTGTGCAGGTAGTACCAAAAAACCTCGTGTTTTTTGCGTTTTATGGTGTGTTATTTGACGACATTCCTCTAATAAAAATACTATTGTTTCTCTTACGAAGACGTCTGTGTGCGTGGGCCATCTCTTTCCCGCTGCTCGTGAAGCGTCCGATTCTGATGCGGCCTAAAAGCTCTAGCATTTGATTTATGAGTTACGAAGCACAAAGAGCTCCTTTCATGCCCTGTCCGGTATATATGAAGGAAGTCGAATATACGGGCGCGTATGTTTTTGAAGCAATACTCCAATAGTTGTTCTTTAGCCTCATAAAACATGGGAAAACTCCCCTGGAGTTGGAAAGTTCATGTGCATATGCGGGCGCACAGGAAGGCTCGTCTGCAGCAAGAAGTAAGAGAGCTTGTTGCAACCTTCCAAACATGAAGCAGGACTAATTACGACTGGCTGCATTGATATGTATCAATCACAAGGCAGGGGCTCTTTAACCTCGTAAAACAAAGTAAGATGGCACTTCATGGAAGAAAGCTCCTCTTTATGTTGTGAGTCGATATTAAAAGCAGCCATGTGCATAGCAATCGCTATCTATTTTTGCGGGTACTCATTTGGGCCATGAGTTTTCATTCGGTTAAATCGTATTGATGCTGTCCTATGCCCCGGAGAAGATACCGATCGCTATGTCCATGGCTGTTTCTCTAACTTCCTATTCGGTTTCCTATGAGACATCTTCATACGTATCAAGCAAGAGACATGAAGATTCCTGCTAATCCAGAAGAAAATTCTACGATGTCACCTGTATTCTTCGAAGACTGAAGAGAGCTCCTTTTCATGTTGTGATACGAACTATGACAGTGTTTAAACCACTGTCACAGACAGAAGGACCGGTATCGCTTTGTCAGGATGTGAGGGAGGTGTAGAAACCGATACAAGTCTTACGCCTCTTGCCCGTTTAATACAAGATACCAATAAGCAAGCTTTTCTTTGTTTGCTGATCACATCTGGGGAGTTTCGCTTGAAGATTGAATAGAGCTACTTTTTTCCGCTACGTTCTATGACAGCAAGAGGCAAACAGTTTCCTGCAGTCTCCAATATGAAATGAATTAAGTTCTAGATAGGCTTGCGCTGCTACAGTGTTGGATCTGTAGGCGGTGCAGCTTGCCGAAGAAGGGCCAAACCCATTTTCGAGAAAGCTCCGGTACTGGAGCCAGTGCTGCTGGTGCCATAGATCTACCAACCTCCAAAAACATACATGAAATAAGCTATGCAACGACTAGGCCTTTTTTATGCTTACCAAACAAGAGTAATGAAAACGAAAACCGTTGTTGTTCCAGAAGACACATAAATCATTACTTCCAGTCCTTGACAGCGGTTGAAAGCACACAATTATCTTGTGATGCAATATCTCCTGTCCTGGACATCAGAAAACACTGTAATTCTCATAAAATTCCAAAATTTCTAACCCTGAAACTCACGAAACACTGTAATGCTCAAAAATCCAAAAATTCTAAAATTCTGGCATCTATGGCCAGGCCGGGGGCAGATTCCTTAAGAGTTTGGAATTTTTTGAGCATACCAGTGTTTCGTGCGTTTCAATGGTTGGAAAAGTTGATTTTTATTGAGCATTACAATGTTTTGTGCGGTTGAACCGCACTCCGGGTGGATTTCCATAGCTTCGTGTGCGGCAAGATTTCAATAGGCTTGGAGTCACACTTGATTGTGCACAGCTGCGCACCCATCACATATCGTATGTCCCTCTTCACTAGACCCTCTCATAAACACTGACTGGCTCAAGACTTCGGCTGTGGGAGAACGAGACGGACCAGGCGGTTTTGGTTTTAGGACCAGCATCAGCAGGTTTGGGGGCGGACAAGACACGCGCATCATGAGCATCAGCGGTGTTGCATGGCAGTGCAATAACTGGAGCCGCTACCCCATGACCTCGTTGTTGAGTGGTGCATTAAGCAAATTCACTTCTTTTTGACCATGATCAATCTCAAAGACGCTTTCTGACCAGGCGGTTTTGGTTTTAGGACCAGCCCCGAAGCCGACTGATGTTCATGAGGCTACGGCTGATGCTCATGTTTCTACACGTCCTAGAGTTCCAGATTCCAGATTTGCAGGATAAGTTTCCAGATTCAAGATTTCCAGATTTGCAGGCTCTAAGATTCCAGATTCCAGATTTCCAGATTTGCAGGCTGTAAGTTTCCAGATTCCAGATTTCTGGAAACCTTAGGGTTTCCAGATTCCAGATTTCTGGAAATTTGGAAACCTTGAGGTGAGCAAATCTGGAAATCTGGAATCTGGAATCTCTGGAAACATAGTGCATGCAAATCTGCTAAGTTTCCAGATTCCCAGATTTGCAGGCTCTAAATTTCCAGATTCCAGATTCCAGATTTCTGGAAATTTGGAAACCTTGAGGTGAGCAAATCTGGAAATCTGGAATCTGGAATCTCTGGAAACATAGTGCATGCAAATCTGCTAAGTTTCCAGATTCCAGATTTCCAGATTTGCAGGCTCTAAGTTTCCAGATTCCAGATTCCAGATTTCTGGAAATCTGGAAACCTTAGGGTGAACAAATCTGGAAATCTGGAATCTGGAATCTCTGGAAACATAGTGCCTGCAAATCTGGAATCTGGAAACCTGCGTACTGCAGAAAGCCGGAAATCAGGAAATCCATGCTCCGGAAACCTGCAGACGTAGATCTTGGGGGGGGGGGGCGAGCATATATATATATATATATATATATATATATATATATGATATATACACATATATTCACAACATATATATATATATATAATATCATATCATATCATATCATATCATATCATATCATACCATACCATACCATATCATATCATATCATATCATATCATATCATATCATATCATATCATATCATATCATATCATATCATATCATATCATATCATATCATATCTATCATATCATATCATATCATAGAGGCCTCAGCGCTACAGCCTATGCCTCAAAAAGACGAAGCAGCATCTTGAGCCGTGAGCCGAAAAGTTTGAGGATAATATCGGGACCTTCACAATTACCTATGCTATTTTGGGTTTAGGGTTTAGGTTTTTAGCATAGCTCTAGTATCATGGGGGGCCCCAAAACACTATTCCAATTATTGGGCCCCGATATTAGAGATCCTCAAACCCTCAAACAGCTCGAACTCTCAAGCTTCCACGTGCGGCGCAAGAGAGATTCTTGCGAAGCCTCCTTTCCAGGATGCCGAGGAGGATGAGGAATCCCGGGACCAGAGGGTTAGGGCTCAGAGGTTAGAGTTTAGGGGTTTGGGTGTAGGGGTTCAGGGCTATCAGCTCCTTGTGAGTTTCACTGCACTTGAAGTCTCCTTTGAATTCGTGCAGCTGCTGAGCTTAGGTGCATTCGCAAGCGTAAGCCGACGAGAAGATGTCATGCCGGGAACCTCGAATGGTCTTGCCTGAAAGCTTGCTTGTATGACCTTACCGACGGCCTGGCTGTCTAGCTTTCGACAGCGCGTACTCGCACAACCGCCCGCGGAGCAAGAGACCAGATTCTGTCGCAGGAGTTTTGGGATGTGAGCATGGAAGAGTCTATGCCCACGCCTACGCCGGAAGAAGAAAGAGGCAAAGGGTTGCCCCTATGCCAAGCGCAGACATTGCAGGGACGTGTGGGAGGGTGGGGGTTCCAGACTGGATGTCCCCTCCGACCTTTCATGGGTGTTCTGAAACCCTAAACCCTAAACCCTAAACCCTAAACCAATGTATATTGTGGTCTTACCTGGATCCCCAAACCCTAAACTCATCAGCCTGCCAAGTGAGCGTGGGGCGTTTCGTGCTAGCAGGCCTCTCAAGCTAGTTGCTAGACACTTCCCATCATCGATCTGCAAAAGCCCTGAGTAGATGAGTGGATACACTTTACACTTTTTGGGATAGTACTACCCACTATAAAACTAAAAGTGTACACTTTTTGGGGCTTATGAACTCAGCAACTAAGAGCCCAACCCGGCTGGCCGGGAGCGCTGCCTTTTCCCTGGGAGGAAAGCTGCAGCAACCCGAAGCTCCTATAGGACCTATAACCCTTTAGGGTTTAGGGTTTATGGTTTATGGTTTAGGGTTTTCCTTCAACCCTAAACCCCAAACCCCAAACCTACCCGGAAGCCTAAATGCCAGGTGTTTCCCTCGCCCCCAGGAAGCTGAAGCTATTGCTCCTCAAGCCCACCCGAAACTCCGAACCCCAAAAACCCAAAAGGAAAAAACAAAAAAACAAAAGAGTTGAGGGTTTAGGGTTTAGGGCCCGGAGCCCGAGAAATCCCACCAAACGTCCCCCGAGATATGTGGAGCCAGGCACATCCGTCTCTGAGTGATGGGCCCGAGAGCCTGCGTCTCGATCACAGGAAAAGACCCTCGAGTAACGTTTAGGTAGCCTGTATAGTAGAAGGGTACTACAAGGGCCTTGTGCGGATTCTACAGGGTGCCGCTTGAAGGGCATGTCGCGACATAGTTGCATACAAGGGTGTCCGACTGAAAGGGTCAGGGAGTCTGCGTATGTGGATTGGGTGGATTTTCTACGATTCTGGGTGCAGGAGGGCTCAGGCGGTACGGATTAGGATTAGGGTTTAGGGTTTAGGGTTTAGGGGATAGGATGTGGAGGATCGGAAGTCCAGTGTAGTAGACTTGGCCAGAGGCTTCTGTTCACAAAGGCCTCACGAGGATCCCTGTAGGTGCCGGTTCGAGGGTGCTGGCATTTTGGCTTGGGGCCAACGCTTAAGGGTCACCCTAGACTCCCTAGACCAAGTCCTAGCATTCAACCTGCATGTTTTCCTGTATCCGAGATCGGCAAAGTGCCGGAACAGAGAAAGATTCGCCACCTGCTTCCTACGGCCCTCATCGACATGAGTGGGATGCCTCAACCGAGTCTGATAATCATCCCAGCAGCACTAGACAGGGTGTCAAGAAGAGCTTTCCTTGACAGCGGCAGCGATAAGTAACAGAGCAGCAAGAAGGTAACGCTCAATGTAAGGAGGCTACCAAAACTGCTTGAATGCTGGAAGAGCTGCATAAAGTAATCGGCGTGCCGGCTCTGGCGGTGACTTGTCTATTGCTTCAGAAGATTCGTCAGTCGTAAGTGAGAGTGGAGCCTCAACTTGCGATGTTGCCCATCGTTATCATGATTGCTATCGTTGTTCTTATTGTTGTTCTTATTATCATGATTGTTTGTGTTTACTGCTGCTGTTATAACAGCGCTACTTCTACTATCATCACTAGCATTACTATGATTACGCTTCTTCCTATTGCTGTTACTGTGATGATGGCCTCTGCTACGTTTGTTACTGTAATTAGTGTTATCATCGTTGTCACTTTCTAAGTTTAAATATTTCTATTTCGCATGATTAGCATCATCCCATCGAGGCGTAGGCGCCCCGCGAAAGGTAGAAGCCTACTTGGGTAGTTGTCAAAATTAGGGTCCCTTTTTGGGTACCCTAAATCATAGGTGCCGTATTATAACACGGACCCAAAAAGGGACCATAAGTTTGACAACCACCCACTTGGGTTGTCCAGCTCCAGCTCGAACCAGTTCCTATAGGGTTGAGGATTCAGGGTTTAGCGTTGATCAAAGGGGAAAAGGAGGGACCCTTAATGGGGACCCCTACCCTCTAATGGGCTATATAATGGGCTGTATAATGGCTATTTTAAAGGGTATATACCTAGGGGTCCTTAATAAGGGTCCCTCCTTTTACCCTTGGAGTTGACGGTTAAGCCTGGTTTCCCTGGACCCGAGACCCACATGTGATTAAGGGCCGTGGGTGCAGATACTCACATGCCCGGTTTCACTGCGCCTGCCACGCCTGCTTGCTTGGAGAAGTGACAATTGCGATTAGCTGATCATATTCGCAGAATGTTGTAGACTGCCCGGAACAGTACGTCGCAATCGCATTCAGACACTCAGTGGTAAGAACACAAAAGTATGGCCCTACTAGGCCCTAGATCTTGCACTCGCATGACTAGCATCAGCTTACAGCTCAAGCAGACTGTCAACTTGCCTCTTGGGCAAAGCCCGGGTTGACGCAAGCCCTAGCTATACGTTTTCTTGGAATGCAGTGCAGGGGGGCGATTCCTTGGGGCCTCACAACTGAAGTCGGCGAAAGCATTTCTCGCCCCAAGAAATCCCTCCGATGAAGTAGCACCTGGCTCCTCGCCATGCGGGAGACGCGCAGCAAAGACGCAGCGGGCTTCGCGTCTTTAGTGCCCCCGTTTTGTTGTTGCGCTTGCGCTGCACCCTGCACCACCCTCAACTTCAGCGGCAAGGTTTCAGCTCAGAAGCAGAGTGACTCTAAGTTACAATTGCTTGGCATGTTTCAGCCAGTGAGGGCTTGGTACATGCAGGTCGGGTCATGGATGCCGTCAATCGCAATTTATTGCTGTTACCAGACTACCAACGTGATTCTACAGTCCTGCCATTCTATCAGCACCATCAGCCGAATCATGACTCCTAGAATCTAGGTTGAGAGCTGATAGGGTGTAAGGTTTAGGGGTAGTCATTAATGCCCCCTGTACTAAACCCTTATGGTACCCGCACAGGATCCCTTAAAGGAGCCCTTTATATTGGGGATTCGGGTTCTTCCCTTCTTCTTCGTAAAGCTCCCTGGGGTTTCTGCGCCCCGGGCCCTCTCCGCCTTTTGGCCATGGCTGCTCGCCGTCCGACTCTCACGCAGAGCCCGGTGGACCTTGGCATGGAGGCTAGGATGCCCAGTAGTACCCTTATTCCCTTTTTGTAGTCCATGGTTCCTTATAAAGTTACCCAATACCAAAAAGAGAGGCCTTTTTATTCTTAGGTTACTGGGTATCCTAGGAGGTGTGGAGAACTAGGGTAATTGGGGGTAATTGGGGGTTAGGGGTTTAGGGTTTAGGGTTTTAGGGTGTTTGGGATTAAGGGGTTTAGGGTTTGGGGGTTTAGGGTTTAGGGGTTTAGGGGTTTGGGGGTTTGGGGGTTTAGGGTTTAGGGGTTTAGGGTTTAGGGGTTTAGGGTTTAGGGTTTGGGGTTTGGGGTTTAGGGTTAAGGGCTTAGGATTGTATGGGACTTAGTACGTAAGGTTATAAGTACCTTAATTGGAGTTTTAAGCAATTATAAATATAGCTACCGTATTTATAACCCTATAGTGGCTAAGTCCCATGACCCTCTAAGTAGGGTTTGGGGTTTACAGTTAGGGTTAAGGGTTTAGGGTTAGAGAGTAAACATGTCAATAGCTATAAGTACGAAAGTAGCAATCAAATGACGCAAGTAACGATACTGTTCTGTACTCTACGAAAGATACCCCACCATACCATACCATACAATACCGTACATTTAAAGCCGAAAGCCCGACCCCTAAACTCCTAAACCGTTCTAAAGGGAAGAAACCTTAAACCCCAAAGCCCTTAAACACCAAAACAACCCTAAACCCTAAAACCCTAAACCCCAAAGCGAACCAGGTGGAAGAAGGAGCACCCCCCTCCAAAAAAATGGGCGTTAAACACCAACACGCAAAAGCACCAAGACACCGACCCCCCCCAAGCCGAAAGCCTACTATAGAGGCCCAGAGAATTACCTATACTATTTTGGGGGGGTTCCTGATTACAAGTATAAAGAGGCCCAAGGCCATATTCTAATTATTAAGGCCCCTATAGTAGAGAGCCGCGGGCCGCTACTTCCTTGCGAGGCTGAGGGTCCGAGCCAGGCGGGAAGAGCCCAAGGAGCTTTAAGTGAGCTCTGCTGTACACGTAGGGTTTAGGGTTTAAAGGGTCTAGGTGTACTGGGTTTAGGGGTTAAAGGTAGGGTTTAGGGTTTAAGGGTTTAGCGGGCTTGACGGGTTAGGTTTAAAGGGCTTACAAGGTTTAGGGTTTAGACGTCAGGGTCCAGGGTCAGTCAAGTAGCAGTGGGTTTTGTAGGTTTCTTCAACGGCTTCTAGGATGCCCAGTAGTACCCTTATTCCCTTTTTGTAGTCCTAGGTTCCTTATAAAGCTACACAATACCAAAAAGAGAGGCCTTGTTATTCTTAGGTTACTGGGTATCCTAGGCTTCGCAGGATGCTCCAGGACCTCAGAGGGTGTTGTTTGGGGTTTGGGGCTGAGGGTTTCGGGCCCGGGATTCGGGGTTGCGTTCAGACTTTGGTGTTCAGGTTCGGGATTTTGAGTTCAGGGCTTTCCTTAACCCTGAAGAACCTGCCTTTGTAGGGTTCCTTACTATGATTTACTTATATAGGTCCTTAAAAGGTTAGGTTCTTCCGGGTTAAGGTTGGGGTTAAGGGTTTGGGACTTGTGTTTCAGAGATGGTTCGAGTTTCGACTTTGGGCGTGGTGAGGCAATGCTAATGCTGGCAAACACGCTACGGGAACAGTAACAGCATGAATGCTATGAGGTCGTCGCCGTGGCGGCAGCGGCAGTTGCAGCAGCAGCATCAGCAGGGTAGTAGCAGTGGCAGCAGGTCATCAAAACAGCATTAGCAGCACTAACAGCACTGACCACGAGGACAACACATTGAATCGGCAAAGCTCGGTCAGCATCACAACCGCACTGGCAGTCACGAGGGCCGTCGCTTCAAGTACAGCAACGACCATAACCATAAGGGAGTTTCCGAAAATTTGGGGTACCTTATTTTGGGGTCCTTATAATAAGGGTCCTACTACTTAGGGTACTATACTAGGGTCCCCTAGCCCGTCGCTGACGCAGCACGTGATCAGTGGGAGCCATGGGGGTCTGGGTGATATGGTGGTATCCCAGAGCTAGGCCCATGCGGACCCCAATATGGAGGCCTCGAACCACCCACGCCTCAAGCAACCGGTTAGCCCAGAACCTTCAGCCGCAAACTTTCAAGCCTCATCCCTAAACTCCCCCAAAACCAAAACCGTGAACCTTTGGAACCGCCATGGAATACTATTCTGAACCCCAAACCCATCGAGTAACACACGTAGTTGGGAGGTTGGCAGCGCATCGAGCCTAGCCGGTGATGACACCGAGCGGCCCATGTCTAGGCATCCCAGTCACGGCAGTGCATGGGTTTATGGTTTAGGGCTTCGGGGATGAGGGCTTTGCAGTTTGGGCTTAGGGCTTGGAGTTTAGGGTTTCGCGATTTAGGGGCACAGAGTTCAGAGTTCAGGGGTTTTCAATTTAGGCTTTAGGGCATGCCCGTACTTTCTGAAACTCCCAGTCTTCTTCCCCTTCCCCTTGCTCTGGTGCGGCGGCTGCTGCTGCTACGACCACTACACTACTACACTTCTTCTACAGATCAGTGTGTGCCTATACTTATACGCACCCTCAAAGGCGAGAGGTGAAGCGATTCTTCCTGTGCCAGGAAGGCGAGTGGTGGCAGCAGCAGGTGCGCTGGGTTTGTTTTTGGAGGAAGTTTGCGTGTTGATCGCGCCACGGCTGCTGCAAGTGAGCGCGCCGGTTGTGGCATGTTTACAAGGACCAACCCCTGCGCAGAACGGGCCTTCTCAGCAGGAAGCACGTGACCATCAGCGACGACACCTCCACCCTCCAGTATGATCCAGACAAGCCGTCACGGCCCCGGTGCTCATCACAAGCTGTTTCTGCAATCTGTCCCATCCACACCATAAGCCCTAAACCCTGAACCCTACATCTTAAATTCTCCAAAGCTTGGCGAAGGTCATCAACACCGGCCCAGCCACCACCGAAGCCCGTGGTGTCGCCTCGGGCCGAGATGCCTTTTTTTTACGGATATCGATATCCCTACCTTATTGGGCTTCATGATAAGGGGGTTTATTTGGGATGTCCCTATCCCCCGCACTTGTGGTTTCAAGTTGGCTGCGGTTCCTCGAGAGCCAATCTTCGTTGGAGATCTCTGGCGGGGGGCACCAACCTACCGCCGGAATCCAGAAGCCCGTGAAGCACGAGCAAGGTCGCGGCAAGGACCAATGCCCTAAACCCCTAAACCCTAAACCCGAACCCCTAAACCCTAAGCCCTAAGCCTTGTCAACTAGCCCAGAAATTTCCCACGCACCCCTCCCCCCCCACGGCCTCCAAACCTGGAGAAGCCCACACCTGAAAAAAACCCTAAACTGCTATCCTAAGAGCCTTGGACCGCAAATCCTAAGAGCCTTGGACCCCAACACCGCTGAACCCCTAAACCCAAAGCCACCCCAAAATCCCCCCCCGAAGTCAGTGGCACCAGGTACAAACCCTCCCGGCGATCGGAAGTCTGGGATAATCGCGGAGAGGCCCGAGTTCCTTCCTTATACATATTTATGTGCGCGTGTGTAAACAAACAAATACATAGACAAATACATAAATACATATATATATATATATACATACACATACACATGTACATCCACATGTATATATCCATCTGTATATATATATATATATGCATATGCATATGCACATATAGACACATACGCACACACACACACATGCGCACACGCACTTTTTGTTGTAAAGTCTTGCTGGAGACAAAGGTGTTCTGTTTGAGGCGGAGAGGGCGGGGGTAAGTGTGTTTTTTTTGTCAGGTTATGGAGATGTGGATGTCGATGGCGATGATGATGATCGTGGCGGTGGTGGTGGTGGTGGTGGTGGTGGTCGATGAGACGGTCGTCTACCATCAGCATGACTGTCGTCATTGTCATCATAGTCAGTGCCGTGGTCATCGCCGTCATCATCAGTATCTCGGTCGTCGTCTTCATCCACATGTTCACTTCACAAGTTTCATGGTCATCATCGCTGTTTTGACTACCTCAGGCATCCTCATCCTCCCAGCCCTGTGATGGTGGCCACGAGACTGTGGTGATCGCGACTTTGGTGATGATGAGAATGGAAATCATTAGTAACCATGTTCACCAGCACCAGCAGCAGCACCAGCAACGTGTAGGGCTTAGGTTTCGGGGTTCAGGCTTGGGGGTTTAGGGTATGAGTTCAGTGCTTAGGTTTTGGAGTGCAGGCTTCAGGGTTTGGGGATTGCTGTAACTGTCACGACTAGATCATTTTTTCGCACCGTTGCTCGATATATCTCCAGTTTACTCTTACATCATGTTCGTTTACCACATTATTACACGACATTTTTTGTGATAGTCCTTCGTAGTAGCGACTCGTCGGTTTTCACCGCTTGGTCGGGTGCGCATGTACATGTACATAACAGGCAGCGTGCAAACACCCACTTACACGCACCCACCGACCCACCCAGCCGTCCAGCCAGCCACCCACCCAGCCACATACACAGACACACAGACACTCAGACACACAGGCACGCAGACACACGCAGACACAAGCACGGAGAGAGAGAGAGAGAGAGAGACAGGGAGAGTGAGAGAGAGACACTCTTAGTTTTCCTTACAGCTAGGTTTTACGTGTTTACCTATACTATGCAGTATGTACGGACAAATGCGGTAACAGTTTGTATGTATGTATGCGTGTATCTATGTATGTACGTATGTATGTGCCGTACATGTAGATGAAGACGTATATGTACATGTTCGCCTTTTATGTACGTAGTATGTGCATGTATATGTACATGTACATGTATGTGCATATGTTTATGTATATGTATGTGTAGGTGTATATCTGTGTATGTGTACATATGGCAATAATTATTTACATACGTACATGTGTGTGTACATATCTGGTTGCTTCGCCCCAGATGTTTTTCGCCAGCAGGTCGTAGATTCATCCGACGAAGAGCACCCGCAGGAAGCTCACAGTTGTGTCAGTGCTTCGAAGAGTGCCTGCTGAGATCTGCTGAGCCTTCGCCCTCCACTGAAATCAGAGCCGGTAGTGTAGAGTAACGTAGAAGCCTCCACAACAAGAAGAGCTAGGGATGTTGCAGGGCTTGCTGCTCTAAGGATACTCAGGGCTGTGAAAGAACATTTCTCACTATTCAGGCTTCTGTGTTGCACAATTTTGGCAAAGCGAGGGAAGCTGTTGGGTTTCGATGCTGATGTATTCCTTTCTGCAGGCACAAACCCTAAACACTTGGCGAGGAAACCGGTCCGGTACACTAAAACCTGACCCTAAGCCCAAATCCCAAACCCTAAACCAAACCTCCGCTGTCGCACCTGAGCAAGCAGGGGTCTGACCTAAGACGCCACATCGTCATACTCTCGCACTCTCGCAGACTCGCCCCAAGCCGTAAACTTTTGAGAGCTTAGGGCTCAGGTTTAGGAACCCTCAACCCTAAAACCCTGAAATCCTAAACCCTATAACCCCAAAACCCTAAAGCCCCAAAACCCTAAAACCCTAAAACCCTGAAACCCTAAACCCTAAAACCCTGAAACCCTGAAATCCTAAACCCTAAAGCCCTGAAACCCTAAACCCTAAAACCCTAAAACCCTGAAACCCTAAACCCTAGAACCCTAAAACCCTGAAACCCTAAACCCTAAAGCCCTGAAGCCCTAAACCCTGAAACCCTAAACTCCTAAAACCCTAAACCTTACAACCCTAAACCCCTAAAACCTTAAGGCCTTAAAACCCTAAAGCCCTAAATCCTCAAGCCCAGTCGGAAAAGGAGCCCCCCCCAAAAAAAGTCCTCAAGCCCTGAGCCCTCACTCCGATCCTAAGCACCGGCCGTCGCAGAACCGGGGAATGCAGCCCTTCGAGGTGGAGCGGGGGAGGTGCCTGCGCAGCTGAGGTTTAGGGTTTTGGGGTTTTAGGGTTTTAGGGTTTAGGGTTTAGAGCAGATGAGGTATGCTAAGGTATACTGCACATGTGCATGTGTCTATCCGCATAGATGTGTCTTTGTCCGTGTGCAGTGCATACATGCATGCATCCATGTCAGTGTGCCCGTATGTATGCACGTATGCACGTATGTATGCATGTATTGTTGAACGCATGAACGTACGTATATATGTACTTACGTATGTATGTATGTACGTATGTATGTATGTATGTATGTATGTATGTACCTATGTATTCTACAAATATGTACACAGCTATCTATCTATCTATCTACCTACCTTTCTTTCTTTGTTTCTTTCTTTTAATTTTTCACCGTTTCATTATTCCATTCATTCGTTGTTTCTTTGTGTCGTTCTTTCGTTGTCTCTTTCCTTCTTTTTCTTTTTTGCTTTCGTCTTTCTTTCGTTCCCCCCCCTCCCCCCCCCACACACACACATGCGTCCATTTGAGGAACCTTGCTACGGTGATGTATACCATGCTTGTGACCGTAGTTTGGACCGTACAAGGAGCCAGGCGAATGCCGAGGAACCACAAGCAACGACTGCTAGAAGATCTGCCCCGAACTACTAGCACCGTGCAACCCAGCTTGTGTCTTCGACATTCAGGAGGAACCAAACCCGGGCGAGGAAAAAGGATGGACCATGTAGACGTGCAGAGCTGTCCAGTTTCCGCCAGTGAGGAGAAACTCTCGATACGTCGCGTCTCGGATTTGTTGAATCTAGGGGGGTTATACCCGTGGCGGAGTTACCTCGTCAAGTTGCCGTGATCGCAGTGGCTTCGGCCCCTAGGGATCCCTTGTTGCGTTCAGCACCAGGACTGGAGGTGGTGGAGGTGATCGCTGTTCCGACAAGTGTGATCGTTGCACAGATCGCTGCACCGACCAGTGTGTGACGATGTGAGCCGGGCATGCGGCTTGTTGAGTCTTTGTGACCATGCGCGTCTGCCATCAGATGGAGAAGCAAAGGCGCACTTCAGCTTTGTATAGGCCAGAGATCCTAGGCGTAATGCTGAAGACGGACTCCGTTCATGCCCATCGCGCACTGGCTGTTTGCCGAGTACGGAGCACGCTTGATCCGGGTTTAGGCCGGTTTTAGGCCTTCCAGCCATAGTGGCATGACCAAGCTTTCGGGTTCTAGGGAGCAAGATGGAGGTCATCAAGTTGATCTGCAGCCTCTGAAGCTTCTAGGAACATGGTGATTGCCACGTAGTACTGCGCCTGAAACCTAGAAAGGATTACGTGATGAATACTGGTTTTCCTTTCGTCCCAGCAGCTAGATTGCTGGGTAGTACTTCTTCTCAAGGGTCAGGTGCTCCGCATTGATTCAAAGTGCTTCCCAGAGGGAATCCAGCCTCTCGGAAGCTGCAAAACCTTCGAAAGAGATCCCGTGGTAGAAGCCTCAAAGCCTCGTGAAGTTCGATGGGCCAGTGGGCGTTTCTTCCCACATCCGCCCCAAGCAGCTGTTTGACCCACCATCTGCCCCGTATCTGCAGACACAGGGATGCCGCACCCCTCCCCCACCCCCGGAACATCCGATCGGACTCCCGATCTCGAAGCATTGTTGCCGAAGATGGGTTTTCAAGGATCCACCTGCCGGCTGCCATGGATTGCATGGACCTGTACAGCTGTCCGGTATCTCGCTGCTTGCAATCGGCGTTTTCGTCCAAAGGGGTGTAGCTCCCCTCAGTCCTAAGCCCTAAATGAGTCATACGATGGCTCCGATCCTGGAATTCCGGACGGCGTTGGGTCTTGCAGGAATCCAGAATTCCATTGATGTCTTGTATTGTCTCCACAATCCCTCGTGGCCGCAGACGGGTGAAAACGGTGTCAGGCCGAGAGCTGCAAAGCGGTGGTACATTGGGCTTCCGGTGTCGGATGATGTTTTTCATGATGCTGGACAGCCGCCATTGTGACGATCGTGATGGTAATGCTGGTGGGGATTTGAGAGCCATGGTTCCAGCCATCATAGCGGCACGCGGCGTTCATGAAGGCATGCTGTCGCCATTGAGAATTCGTGTCACTGGCACTGTGACTGCTGTCAAGACCATGAAGATATTCCCGATGCTTCTATCCTATTCCGCTCGTTATCAATGCTGGCTTTCGCTGTGCATTCTCAAGTCGCCACCTTGACGTAGCCATGTCGGCTCAACCAAAGCAAAGCGGCTGGCATGGAACATGCTGAACAAGCGTAAGCCGCTTGCTCGCACGGAGCCCCCCGAAGGAAGGGTCCTGAGCCCCGGGACTCGAATACATAGAGGTCTGTGTGGGTCATAACCGTCGAATAGTGATCAGACCTTATCGTCCGTCTATAAAAAATTAAGGCCCCCCCCCCCCCCGACATGAAATTCGGAGGCGGGCGACTCGAAGGCCGTGAGGTGGAGCGACCGGTCGCTTTCGTGAAGCCTAGGAAGAAGGAGGAAGGATAGAACCTCCAAAGAACCCTTGGATGGGATGATGCGGGTTTCATGTTGGCTCAAAGGCTTGGTCCCATCGCCCGCCACTGCTGCATACCTCACTATGCTGCATCACATTGTCTTACCCCTTCAAACTTAGACTCCCACTAGCTCTGTGTGTGATTGCATTGGCTTTCAACAAAGTCTGTCAAGCTTGTCCTTGATTGATATATGCTTTATGACTTCGCATCCACCATCAATCAGGCTGCATCAGTTGAAGCCCTTTACAGACTCCTCTGAGCCTTTGCATAAGCTCTACAAGCCTTTGGCTGGCGAACCTAAGCCCCGAAACCCTGAACCCTAAACCCTAAGTCCTAAACCCTAATCGCTATGTCCTGAATCCAAAACCCTAAACCCTAAACCCTATAAACCCTATAAGCCCTATAAACCCTATAAACCCTATATCCTAAGCCCTAAGCTTCACCCAGGTTGCCTGACTTCTTCTCCATATGCATACCATGAACAGACCGGCCGGCCGCGCCTGGTCCTCAGTGCTGGTAATACAAAGGTCGGGCTGGCTCCTTGTTGCTATGTTTATTTTCAGTATCATGATTACTCTGATGTATTATTATAGTAATTATTATCTACTATTCTCTATTATTACGATTATTGTTGTTGTCATTGTTGTTATGGCTATTCTTATCATTGTGACTGAAGTAGAATATACCGTCGAAAACTATGCTTATTGTTGAAGGGCCTGTAGTGGGAGCCACCGCAATGAACAGAATGTGGATAGCAGTAGCAGGAGCAGTAGAGTGGGAGTAGGAGAGTAGTAGGAGTAGTAGGAGTAGTGGGAGTAGCAGGAGTAGTAGTAGGAGTAGTAGGACTAGTAGGAGTAGTATGGGTAGTAGGAGTAGTAGGAGTAGTAGAAGAAGAGGTAGAAGTAGTAGTCGTCGCAGAAGAAAGAGTAGAACAATCTAGGAGTACCAGGAGCGGCAGAGCTCGTTGTTTTGCAAGACATGGCCGCTGTGCCCGATTTCGTCGTCACGATCCGAATTTCAGTCGCAGTCGTCGAATCAGTGCGACGGGGATGAGCAAGCAGGGTGGCAGCAAAATCAGCTGCTGCTTAGGAGTCAGGGGAGCCAGAGAAATAGCAGTTAGTGATAATACCCGGAACCGTAAAATCTAAACCCTAAACCCTGAACCGTAAAATCAAAAAACAAAAAAATAACCGTAAAATCTAAACCCTGGACCGTCAAATCTAAACCCTCCACCCTGAACCCGAACCCTAAACCCTCAGACCCTCAGACCCTAAATCCTGAACCCCAAACCCTCGCGACCATGAGCCTTCAACCCTCGGCCGGAACGAGGGTGGTTGTCAAAATTATGGTCCCTTTTTGGGTCCTTATGATTATAATACTACTAGTTAGGGTACCCTAAACCCTAAACCCTAAACCCAGAACCCTAAACCCTAATTTTGACAAACACCCATGAAGGTGTCAGCCTTCACCCTGGCCTTCACATTCCTCACGAGATGTTCGACAGTTACAGTCCCTACGGACTGCCCTTTTTTAGGGTGTCAAGGGTTCTGGGTTTAGGGTTCTGGGTTCAGGGTTTAGGGTTCAGGGTTTAGGGTTCAGGGTTTAGGGTTTAGGGTTTAGGGTTCAGGGTTTAGGGTTTAGGGTTTAGGGTGCTGGGTTTGACTCTGCTACTGCGGGGCTTGGAGGTGGTTTAAGGCTTACGGGCTCTTCTAAGAGGGTCTTACAGGGTTTTGGAGTTGGGTTTAGGATCAAGCTCCAGGGGGTCCAGGGTTGACGGTGTGAGGCTTGGAGCACGGTCTAGGGTTTTAGGGTTTATAGGGTTTAGGGTTTAGGGTTTAGGGCAGTGTTTTGCCAGTGTTGTCGTTTGAGGTGGAGCACAGTCAGCACCGGTACGGATTTCAACTGGCCGTCTTCAAACCCACGAAATTTGATGCCTTTAAGCCCTCATCCGTAAGACTTTATGCCGTCATATGACCCGTGTTTTTTTCGCACTTCTTTCATTATGAGTAGGCAGGAAATATAACGGTTTCAGCCGCAAAAATTTGCACGGGACTGTGTGCGCGGATTCAAGCGGAAGCACTGCGGAAGCAATCGTTCCGCGGAAGGTCCGCAGCCAATTATGGATTGGAAACCCGCCGCAACTCCTTACCCACAAGGGTTGAAAAGCCGAAGCCGAAAGCCAACTTTGGGCCCTTTTCAGATGTGCTTGCTTGTGTCTTCGCGCTCTTTATGTGAGCTTGTATCCTTTGTTGATGGTTAAGGTGGTTTGCCTAAACAAGCCGCCTCCTCAAGACTTGAGCCCACACTTGCGGAAGCAAACCTCGCAAACTTAGCGAAACAACGGTTGCGAAATAAGCCGCGGAAGCGATGTGAAAGTTGAGGCTCGCGGAAGCTAAACCCTCGCACACGGAAGCAAGCGGAAGGGTCCCCCCGCAAGGGTTTCCTTATTTCTCTCCACACAAACAGGAATACATACCACAGCTCATATGATCAAGGAATGCCCGATGCTCTTTGGAGGAAGCTGTACGTAGCCCGTCACACATGGATGCTGAGCCTTGCAGATTTCATTGGAGTTGCTCTGTACTGGCCATTTGTCTCGTCCTGCTTTGCAACTTTGTTGCCTTGCCTCTGTGAGTGCAGTTTTTGTTCGCTGCTGCTACTTCTGCTGAAGTTGTCGTTGCTTATTTTGGTTGTGCCGTAGATTGTGTATTTTTTATAATGCCACAGCCCGACGCCTGTCTGTTGTGCTGCCGCTAGCTCACTGATGTCTTTGTACTGTCAATCCTGAGCCGCTACAATGAACCGTAGATCCGAAACATAGACCTTCAGCCGAACACCCTCAACCCTACAGCCAAACCCTAAACTCCCTAAAACCCTAAACCTAACTCAGGCAGGGAGAAAAGAGGGTTCAAAAAAAAAACCTAAGCCTTAACCCTCAACCCACATCCTTAGCCCTGAGACCCGTTTTCGCCGAGCAACGGTGAAGGATGCCTTTGATGCGTTGGAGCACGACGAGGCAGATCACAGAGCGGCAGTCGAGCAGAAATCATGTTCACGCTACGGGAGCTTACACAATTACCGATGTGATTCCGTAGTTCGTCACTACAAGTATTTCATAAAGAAGACCAAGATCAATTCATTAAGGCCCCTGCAGTAGGCTTTCATACGATTTTACAATAGGGTTTCATCTTTTTGGCTTCATACGAGTTTGAAAGAAAGCTCCACGGGGCCTTACAAGGGATAAGGGGGCTTATGGCGGTCTACATCGGTTCTACAAGGGTGCAATGCAGCAATATCTCCGAAATGCAGCAGAATTCCGGAACTATCGCGCGGAGCCATCCTGTGCTGCAGTGAGCTGAGGCAGCCAGACTAGTTGAAGGGAGCGGCCGATAACGGATCTGGTTCAGAGCTACCGCGCCGTTGTTAATGACACAGCCGTGTTTTTAGCAGCGCTCCAGACATGTCCTCGGCGAATCGGGGATGTCAGAAGTGTCATGAGATCACTGAACCCTACTATTACTACTATTGCTACTATTACTACTATTACTACTATTACTACTATTACTACTATTACTACTATTACTACTACTACTACTACTACTACTACTACTACTACTACTACTACTACTACTACTATTACTACTACTACTACTACTACTACTACTACTACTACTACTATTACTACTATTACAACTAATACTACTATTACAACTAATACTAGTATTACTACTATTACTACTATTACTACTATTACTACTATTATTACCACTATTACTACTATTACTAAACTCTAAATGCAGGTGGACATCAGTCCTGCGGGCACGGTCTCTCGAAGGCTTCAGCCCCATGCGCAAAGAGTCAGGGAACTTGGAAGTCTCATTTGGCATTGAGGGTGTAGGGTTGAAGGTTTAGAGAAAGTTGGAATATGGATTAATGGTAGGATCCCCTATAATTTACCTTAAAGGGGTTACCATAATGATATTCCAACTTTCTGGCTTCTACTGTACCTTCGGTTAGTAGGGAATGGAAGAATGGTAGTAATAGTAGTTATACTTGTACCCCATTCCTCCATTCCCTACCAACCCAAGGTAAGTTTGGCATTGAGGGCGTGGGGTTTTAAGGTTTAGGATATGGGAGTTTCCAACAATAGGGGACCCCAATAGAGTAACCTAAATGGTAGGATCCTCGTTATAAGGACCCCCAAATACGGTACGCCCATGTGTTTTGGGAAACTCCGATATAGGATCCAGCCGGTAGCGGCCCAAAGCCGAGCCACCCACCACAACTTTGGCTGGAGATTTTCGGAGCAGTTGTGACCTCATTGTTGCAACCCTGAGTCAGTGGGAGTAACATTCCTCAGGCTTCCATGCCTAGTTGCCGTCGTCGACATCGTCATCGTCGTCGTAGTAGTAGTAGTAGCAGCAGCAGCAGCGGTACGTAGTACCGGTAGTGGCAGAAGTAGACAACCCCCGATCGTCACCGTCCTAGCTGCACCGCTAATTTGCGGCGTTTCCTCACAGTCCTTGTACCTTCACCTCATCAGTTTGTTCCCGCAACTCAAGCAGGTCATTTGGGGTGGTCAGGAATAGGGGGGAGGATGGGGGGCATAGCGACCGCTTCACACACATGCCCCAAACCTTAAGAGCAACGACTGACACGCATAGTAACTCAAAAGCAGCTAAACTTCCTCCATCAGCTGCTCTACACTTTGGTCGCAACAGCTTCGTTGTGCGCGGTACCTACAGTGGCCCCAGCAACTTTATCAGCGGCTCCGAGATTCTGCCGAAGCCGGCACCCTCCGATCAACTACATGGGTACTTGTCAAAGTTAAGGTTCCTTTTTGGCTACCCTAAATAATAGGTGCCGTATTATAATAGGAACCCCAAACTAATAATAACGATAATGACAGTAATAAAAATAGATGATAATAATAATAGAGACCCAAAAGAGGACCCTAATTGTGACAACCACTCACATCACAGCCCTCTGTCCGAGCAGGAAGTCGCTTCTTCGCACCGAAAAGCTTGCTGCAGGTGGGCCGGGGATCCTTCGGACCGCTTGTTGTCCTCCCTGTCATTATTAGTATTAGTGTATTAGTACTATTGTTATTCATTTTATTACTGTTATCCATGATTAGTATAATTATTTGTTGTTATTTTTGCTTATTATTATTGTTAGTTATTATTAGTATGATTAGTATGTATTTTTATATTTAATATCTTTAGTGCATAGCAGAAGTGGAACTGGACCACATATCCAGCCTGAACTATATGCGCCCCCCCCTACATCCCCGAACCCTGGGCTCCAGAGTGATGGTAAAATTTGACAGTTTTTTCCTTGGAGAGAAGATACGACAAGGGCCGAAAGAACTGACGGTGCCATTCCGTGGGGAGCTGAAGCCCCAAACCCATAGACCCTTAACCCTGAACAATAATAACGGATCCAAAACCGAAAGCTTAATTAAGCTGTAAACCATAATGGATCCAAAAGCCTGTTCACATTATTGAGGCCTCTACATCGCATGCAACTCCCTGCCAAATCTACACCTTGATCCTGATTAGAGTTTACGGATTGGGGTTTAGGCTTGAGGGTTTAGGGTTCGAGGTTCGCGGCCTGGGGTTTAGGGTTTGAGGTTTAGGGTTCAGATCTCAGGCTGCTCTTAAGCAAAGCCGACGCGTTTCAAGCTCGAAGGTCTGCTAGATGGAGGTGATCTGGGCGTTGATGCTCTTGGAGAGGCTGGCCACACTGCATTTAGGATTTAGTGTTTAGGGTTGCGTGCGTAGGCCGCTGATCACATGACATGGCCGACGGAAAGCGCCGTTTTGGAGCATGAGCCGGCACTTCAAGAACGGCATTATTACGAAGCATTCCCAGGAATCAGATAATGAGTAGCGAAGCAGCCTAAAAGATCATAAGTTTCCCGCTATCACCACGCCGGCATCTCGCAAATCAAGGCATGACAGCAGCTACAGCAAGTGCATGATAGCAGCCACAGAAAGTATTATGCTCTCACCCTAAACCCGAAACTCCTAACCCTTCTCGTCTTTGCCGGAGCCTGATACAAAAAGTGCGCTTTCCGAAAGGTGGAGACCGCCGAGCGCGAGTCTCAGACATTCGAGGGCCTTTTTTGCGTTCGAAGGCGGTTTAGGGTTTAGGGTGTAGGGGGTCGTAATGGAATATATCATGACATAGTATATTATACTCTTCTATGCTATACTATAACATACTGGATTAGTAACCCCCCCCACCAATAACACTCAGAAAGCGAGGGTTTAGTAGTCGGAGGTCTACGTACTCGAGTTACGGCCATCCTTTCTGCCTCCACATCACTGTGACCTGATATGCTTTCTTCTGCTTTCTGCTACTGCTGGCCGGGCCGTGGATTGCCGGAACTGCCCGCTCGGCCGTTAGCCTCAACAAGTTGAAGGGACCCTTTCAGGGGTCTATAGGGATCTACAGGGTTTTTGTATTGGGTCACTTCAAAGGGTTCCTTCAAGGGGTCTATTTTCTGGCATTGAGGCCGTTTTCCTTGCCGGCGCTGGAGGAGCAGGAGCAGGTCGGAGGGGGATGCATGCGCTCAGCTCTCAACCCGGGTCCCGTTTTGGGTTTCCATATTTGCTCTCGTGTATGTCCATGCTTCAACGGAAAGAAGTTTAAGCATTGAGTAATAAAGCCAATGGGAGCCTTATATAGCTAGAGCGGTTCTGGAGCCTTGGAAATGAACCGGTGCAACGCAGACGCAATGTCGCCCGACAACTCGGGAGCAGTCCTTGTCATTTCCGAGAGCTGCACCGGCCTGAACTGTGAGGTGCACATCAGGTGCGCAAGATGTTTCAATCCAGGCATACAGTCATGAGAGAAGTATCGCAAAGCAGAGGCATGGCAAACAGACATGTTCACTATATCACGAATCCCCAATCCCCAGTTGTCGTGCAGCGCCACATAGGTGCCCCAATCACAGTCTAAAATCATCTGTCCTAGTTCCGATGTATCCGCCGCATCTACGTCAGAAAGTGCCCTAAACTCTAAACCCTAAACCCTAAACCCTAAACCCTAAACCCTGAACCCTGTAGTTCTTGTCGGAGAGCAAGCAAACATCTGAGACGACGCCATCTCTGTTGTCCTCCAGGCCCTCCCCTGAACCCTGAACCCTAATGCCAAACCCCTTTAAAGCCCTACAACCACAAGCCCCGAAACCCTGAACCCCTAAGCCCTAAACCCTGACCCCCTGACCCTCCTGACCCCACTTAAACCCTACACTCCTACACCCTGATCCCTAAACCCTTAACCCTGTACCCTTGCCCGTGTCTTTTCCTTGCTACGTCGACCTCCCAAAGCCAGGTCACTGCTTTTCGGGTTTTGGTGGTTCAGGTTTTAGGGTTTCAGGGGCTTAGGGTTTAGGGGGTTCAAGGTTTAGGACTTTTAGGGTTGATAGGGTTTTCGAAAAATTTCGGGGTTTGAGGAGCCTGCTCCCTTCACTCAGCAGCAGCCGCTGGCATCGCAGGAGGCAGCCGGCTCAGTCTCCTCCGGGTTTCAGTGCTTCGGTGATACTGTAGTTTAGGGTTTAGGGTTTAGGTTACTACCACTACTATTCTGGGAGTTCTGTGATACTGTAGGGTTTAGGTTAACTACCACTACTATTCTGGGGTTCCTTCTTCAATTTAGAGTGTAATGGCCCCTAAAACCCTAGTCTGGTTCTTATAGCCCCTACATTGTCCCTCAACGGCTAGAAGATGAGACGAAGTTCTCGGCTGATACATCCCAGATTCTCCTTTTAGCGCTTTCGGTGTTCGTGGGTACTCAGTCAGAGCAGGGCACCCCGGAAGCTGTAAGGCTCGTCTTGCCACCATCCCAACTTATGGGTTGAAAGATCGGTACTCTTCTTGCAAGTATAGTGATGACGGTGATGACAGCTACAATAGTGATGCGATCATCATGCCTTTCCTCATCATAGCCGCCGCAGTCATCATCACCAGCACCAGCAGGACCTGAAGAGCGATGATAGCCGTGCGCAACGCCTTCGCCGATTGAAAGGTCAAGAAAGACAATTCGCACAAGGATGAGACTCAACCAGGGCACGCTTCGATCAAGCTTATCACGAGGAGTACCTACAGCTGCAGCAGTGGTTGTCGTTTGCCCCGTCCTCGTCGCAGTATTCAGGAGTCGTCGTCCGTTTTCAGCGCAATAGCACATAGCTGTAGCAGAAGAGGAACAACTTCCTGCGCACTCATCTGAAGCCCGGAACCCCTATAACCCTAAACCCTAAACCCCTATAAGCCTAAACCCTAAACTCCAAAGCCCCTAGGCCCTAAACCCCTGTAATCATAAACCTTGAATGCTTAACCCTAAAGCCCCTTAACCCTAAATCCCTATAACCCCAACCCGCAAAGCCCCTTAACCCTCAAACCCCGAGAACTCTAAGCTCCAAAGCCCCTAACAGCCGAAGCCCTAAATCCTTTCTCAGGTCTCGGGCGTTCCGAATCAGAGTGAGCCACAGGTTGGTCCTCTTCTACTCGATTCTGTTACATTCTGTTCCATTCTATTCTGTTCTGTTCTATTCTGTTCGATTATGTAATCTGTTCTAAGTCTATTCTAGTCTATTCTATTCTGTTCTGCTCTATCTAATGTTTTTTCTATTTTATCCCAGTACATCGCAGTAGATTATAGGAAAGCAAAGTATATTCTGCTAGAATATTCTATGCTGTGTTCTAGTTCAGCATATTATTTTCGGTTCTGGAAGGTTGCAGAATTATGTTTTGCGAGAGCCGCTGCTTGAGGTTTGCGCCCAACAGGGCGTCAGCGATTATCATTGTTATCCCGCTTATCATAGCTATTACTACCATTATCATTCTTCTTAGTCTGATTACTACTCATGCTGTTTGATTTTTTTGTCCGGTACTCCAAACTGTTCAAGTTATTTTCGTCGTTGTGATGATAGAGTGCTGATCCCAGAGGGTCCAAGTACCCAAATAGTAGGGTTCTAGGTCCCAGCCACGGTTTAGGGTTTAGGGTTTAGGGTTTAGGGTTATGGTTTTTGGACCTTGAAACCCTACTATTTGGGCACTTGGACCCTTAGGGGATGCCAAATGAAGGGGAAGTCCCCTGTGCTCTGTCGTCCTTCCGTTTGCGTAACCACGTTGGCTTTCTAGATATGACTGGGTGGTTGTCGAAATTATGATCCCTTTTTGGGTCCCCATGACAATACGGCAGCTAGTATTTAGGGTTACCGAAAAGGTATCAATGTTATGTCATTGCTGTTATGGCCAGCGCGATTGTGCTCCCTGCTATCTGGTCGCCATGCTGAGGGTGATGGTGCTGAGGATGCGGATGCAGATTCGGATTAGGAAGGCTGTGCCCTGCTAGTATTCTCCTATAGTCCCGAATGTGTTGCAGATTTGCTTACCTTGGCTTAGTAGGGAATGGTGGAGTGGGGTAGAATTATATCTACTGTTACTACCATTCTTCCATTCCCTACTAAGCACCCCTACTAACCAAAGGTAAGTTGTCGACTGCTAACCCTAACCCCTAAACCCCTAAACCCTAAACCCCTAAACCCTGGACCCTAAACCCCTAAACCCTAAACCTTAAACCCCTAAACCTAAACCCTAAGCACTTTAAAACACCAAAAAAAACCCTAAACCCCTAAACCCTCAACCCTAAACCTCTAAACCCTCAGCGCTAAACACCTAAACCCTAAACCTTAAACCCCTAAACCCTAAACCCTAAACCCTAAACCCTAAGCCCCTAAACCCTAAACCCTAAACCCAAGTCTGCTGGCAAGGCGGCTTCAGACGGCCAGATGGTGGCTGCTTTAGGTTTCGATCCGATGCAAGGCCCGCGGGGATGCGTGCGCCAGAATTCCACTGCAGATTGCTCTCCTTGAGGACGAAATGAACCCTAAACGGGTTTAAGGTTCATTATACCATATAGGGCTTCATAGTATATGTGCATAGGGCCTTACATTTAAGCGTAATTTGGTCCTTCAGGCTGCTTCTTGCGGGCGAAGCTGACGGTTCTGACGTCAAGAAGACCTGCACCCTAAATACCTAACCCTTACCCCGGAAATCACCTATACCCTAAACACCTTTCCTACCTGCCTTACAGCCGTCTCCCGCATCCAGCCCCGAAGTCTTGCGCAGATACCATCGACAGCATCATCAGCGACTTGATGCCTTACAAGCAGGAGGCCTTTCGAACACCAGGGTGGTTGTCAAAAATATGGGCCCTTTCTGGGGCACCCTAAATATCAGGTGCCGTATCATAATAGGGACCCAAACAGGAGCCCTAATTTTGACAACTACACACCAGTAAAGAAGCCAAGAGAGTCATAAGATCTCTTTGATTTATGCGAAGCCATGGATCTGCTTGCCTGGTTTCTGTCAGTTGGTACCCTGAACGGTAAACCCCCACAGTCTGAACCTTGCGCAACCTAAGGGTTTTGGATTTAGGGTTGAGGGAATTATGGTGGGACTGCTTTAAATGCGCAACCTTAAACCCTAAGCCCCAGAGCCCTTAACCTTAACCCTAGCCCTAGAAGTCGTATGCCCCTTACCGAAGCTGTGGACAAAGACCTTCAGAAGAAACCCTAAACCCCGTAAGCCCTAAGCCCTAGACCCCTTGACGCAAGATTCTGACCCCTAAAGCCCTGCAGTTGTTGAAGATGAACTCCACCATGGAATCCCAGCGGCTCAACAAGCGCCTGGCCTTGGGTGCGAAGTTGATTGATATAAGAGTATAATATAGGGTTTTAGGGTTTAGGGTTTAGGGTATAATGTAGGCGCCTTGGTAATACCTATACTTTTTTTGGGGGTTCATTTTTATAGTTGTCGTATACTATACCCCAAAACCCTATTCTAATTATTGAGGCCTCGAAAAAAGAGTATACGGTTTTGGGTGTATGGTTGCGTCGATCTATGCGGTCTGACATCGGAAGGACTGAAGATGGCTTTGAAAAGGTCTTGTAATAATGCCTTTGGTGTTTTGGAGCGACTTTTCATGGTAGTGATACGATACTCACAGTGTTTCATGGACTATTTACGGGTTGAGGGTTCAGGCTTTGTGGTTCGAGGTTCGCGGTTTGTGGCTGATGGTTTAGGGTTAAGTTCAGGGTCTGTTTTTTCCGGGTTCATGGGGGTGACTGAAGCTCATTGAGGGTTTAGGGTTTAGGGGCTTATGCAGTGTACGGTTTAGGGTTTAAGGCTTGTCTAAGGGGTTTCGGGTGTAGGTGCTTAGTTTTTTGCCGAGAGCGTTCAATGTTTGGGAGGCGAGTTGGGCAATCTCGATTCAGGGATGATATTGCTTCGAACAGCGCGAACTGTTCTCATAACAACATGACTCAGGGTAGCAAAGTAGTGCAAACGGTAAGAAAAACACCCTCCTAGCTGGAGTATTCATAACCCTAAACCCTAAACCCCTAAACCAGTAAATAGGCCATGGTTCCACAATCCGAGGTCCTATGCAAGTACCCCAAGCCTCTACGGCATCCTGATAAAGTCGTCATAAAAGCTAGTCAGCCTGAACATGACTAAGCTTGAAACCCTGGACCCTCAACGCTGGACCCTGCACCCAACACTCGAAGCAGGTCTTGGTTGAAGGCTCGTCTTGTGTGATGCCTCTGCGAGCGTCAAGAAGAACTTAACTCCCCAAAGCCAACACCCTAAACCTTGCTTCCCCCGGCTTGACGTATAAGTGTTCCCTTTAAGGGAAACTATAAGGGTACTCTGGGGGAAATACAGATTGATGCCCTCCGAAAACACTCCGACGCCCTCGTGTTCTTCAAAAGCGCCCTTATAGTAGCCCTTATAGGAACGCCTTTAAAGGGAACCCTCTTCTAATCATCAAGGCCCCAAAGCTTCCGTGCTGAGGACAAATCCGGAGCAGCTCAAAGAGGCTCGCGCGCTCGCCTCCAGGGATACTGCCCCCACTCAGTAACACAGTTGGAGAATATTCATAATGTAGGTATATTAGGACCTTAATCGTAGCCCCATTATAGGACTGTTTCTGCATGGGGGCCGTACCCAGAGAATCGAAGTTTGGGGATCTACCGGGGTTTGATCGACCTGACTCGAAGCTCTGAATCCTAGACCCTAAACCCTGAACCCTAAACTCGAAACCCTAAACCCGAAACCCTAAACCCTGAACCCGAAACCCTAAACCCGAAACCCGAAACCCTAAACCCTACACCCTGAACCGGAAACCTTGAGCTCTGAATCCTAGAGAGTTTCGATCAAGCTCAATAGAGTAAAAACGGCATTCGATTCAAGCCAGATGCCAGCTTTTTCCGGGCTTCCGTCTCCTAAACCCGAAACCCGAAACCCTACAACTTAAAACCCGAAACCCTAAAACCGCAAAAAGCTTAAAACCCCTTTGGGGAACCTCCTTGGAGGAGGAGAAGCTCCGCAAGCGTCGGGAGCAGCTGCAGCGCGAGTCACAGTGCTGGAAGGATTGCAAGGCCCACTGTTAAGTCATTGTTGAAGTATGATTATTAAAGTTACTATGAGTATTCTGATCACTATTATCAGGTTTATTCGTATTTCTTCATTCTTCGATGATTATGGTTCCGAGGGTTTGGGCACGTTTGGGTGGCTGTGCATCGGCAAAGACCATTCAAGCTGTGCACACAGTCTCTGCGCTCACGGGTGGTGCTCTGCAAAAATTACGCACCTCCACAGGTGTCACAGTGTCACACCCAAGTGCCCAAGCTCCAGTTTCTTCTAGAGGCGCGATACCTCGTAGATTCCCTAAGTCGAAGTACGACCGAAGAAGTGTAACATAGGGGCCTCAATAATTACACATGCTATTTTTGGGGTTCAGTATTATAGTTATAGCATAATGGGCCCAAAACCCTATTCTACTCATTAAGGCTTCAAAGTTTAATCACAGCGTCTAAGCAACAGAATCCCCACTCGAAGCCGCTTGAGGTGCAAACACTGACGCCCTAAGTTTGGAATCCCCATCGGCAGCAGGCATGGCCGTACAACATCAGCTTGACTCGAATGCCCCAACCTCTAAGCTCCGCAGCCCAAAGCAAACCCTAAACCTAAACTCTAAACCCTAAACCCTAAACCCCTAAACCCCTAAACCCCTAACCCCCTAAAGCCCTGAACCCTAAACCCTAAACCCCTAACCCCCTAAACCCCTGAACCCTAAACCATAAACCTTAAGCCCCAAACCCTCCAGCTTCAAAAAATCCTCCAGCTTAAAAAAACCTCCAGCTTCTTTTTGGGTGACAGGGCTGCCATTTCAAGGAGGCCCAAGCGATTGACGAGCTGCCTGGCTGGCAGATCACCCCCCCCCTCCCCTGCCACCGCCACGTCCCTGAACCCTAAACCCTAAACCTTCGAAAAGTTTGAGATAGGGTCTTCGCCTAAACCCCTGATCTCCTAAATCCTATGGCTGATTTTGAGCTTCGGAGGCTCTCAACACGGACCTCGCAGTGCACGCTTGAAACCGGTTTAGGGTTTAGGGTGGTAGGCTTGCAGTCTGGGCCTTAATTTCCCTCTTCATGTGCGGAAGCGAAGACTGCACCACGACGACTCGACGATGACTACTACTGCAATTGCTACCTATGCTGGTTGTGATGATGGTAAAGGTGATTCCAGTGCATATAGCACAGTCTCATCCCAAGGTTGTTTTCTTGTTGCAACATGTCTGGGCCTCAATACGGAGCCGAGGTGTCTTCCCAGTCTGGATGCTTCTGTGGCTGCAGTTCCTGCATAAACCCTAGAAGCCCAGATACAAAACCATCCTCACCCTGCCTGAAGCCCTAAACCCTACGCGAGACCAGAAGAGTTTCATGACAGGCTTCCACAGAGTGTGTTGGGTCTGGCTTTTCTGAAAGCACATAATCAAACTACGCCTGGTAAGTTCCAACATGGTCCAGTTTTCGAGGATGCCAAGATCGAATGTGCGGAACGAGTCGACTGCAAGGGCATCGCGACACAACGGGAGGTGGCTTGGACACATGCCCAAAACCCTACGTTTCATTCGGAAATCATGAACCGCCCAATCTTGGTCCAATGCCGGGCTCCCCTGTCCTTATCATGATTTCTGATGTAGTTAGTGTTGTTATGCCTACTACTACTACTACTACTACTACTACTACTACTACTACTACTACTACTACTACTACTACTACTACGAACTACGAACTACGAAAAACGAACTACGAACTACGAACTACGAACTACGAACTACGAACGAACTACTAACTACTAACTGCTAACTGCTAACTGCTAACTGCTAACTGCTAACTGCTAACTGCTAACTGCTAACTGCTAACTGCTAACTACTAACTACTAACTACTAACTACTAACTACTAACTACTAACTACTAACTACTAACTACTAACTACTAACTACTAACTACTAACTACTAACTACTAACTACTAACTACTAACTACTAACTACTAACTACTACTTACTACTACTACTACTACTACTACTACTACTACTACTACTACTACTACTACTACTACTACTACTACTACTACTACTACTACTACTACTACTACGACTACTACTACTACTACTACTACTACTACTACTACTACTACTACTACTACTACTACTACTACTACTACTACTACTACTACTACTACTACTACTACTACTACTACTACTACTACTACTACTACTACTTTTGAACTGTTGTTTTGACTAGTACTGGTAATATTGTTATTGCTTGATCCCGCACTAAAACTAGCTCCTAGATTGCGCCAAGCACCAAACTGGGGCGACTCAGTGTGTTCCGCAGCGCTCTCCTTCTCCTTTAGGGACTTTAACAAGTTCTCGGATGCATTCTGCTCACAGCACTTGTGGCATTTGCTTGCTTGCTGTGCTAAAGCTATCCCTGTCGGGTCGTATATACATGGATAAACTGTATGCCGGAGCGCTGCCAGGAAGTCAAATCGTTTTGCAGGTATGGTGCTACACCTTTATGCGCGTATACATGTCAGTAAGTCTATCTAAGCACACACTTACAAAGAAACATTCATCTCTGTGTGCATGTTTTTGCTGCTTGACGAGCTTGGCACTCGATCTGCGCATTGCCAGGTCTGCAACGGTGACTCGTTTGCAGTTTCGGCATCTGGTGTTGACGCACTGGGCAGCTTCCTACACATGTAAGAACTTCGAAGGATGCTTGCAGGCAGACGCAAGCCCAAATGCTGCAGGACCAACCAAGCTGTAAAGCGAGATGCCATGCCTAAACCCTAAACCCTAAACCCTAAAGTTTAGGGTTTAAAACCCTAAACCCTAAACCCTAAAGTTTAGGGCTTAAAACCCTCAACCCTAAACCCTAAACCGTTCACAAGGTACTTGGACGATGCAGCTGGGGGATTCGGCGGAGACCGTAGAAGTTGTTGACGGCTTCGAGACACCCGGCATCAAGGAGGTTGGGTTTAGGGTTTAGGGTTTAGGGTGAACGCTTACAGACATCCTTTTCCTTGAAGTTCTTTGTATGGCTTCTGGACCTCTTCTCACCAGGGTCACAAGGTGGAAGTGGGGAAAACACAAATGTGTCGTACTGTTGAAGGACTAGCACATGCAATAGGACGGCTTAACCCTGACCCCCTAAACCCCTACACCCCTAAGCCCTGAACGATGATCCTCGCACAACACTACTATAACTGACTGCTACTACTACTACTACTACTACTACTACTACTACTACTACTATACTACCTACTACTACCTACCTACTTACCTCCTCCTACTACTACTACTACTACAACAACTACTACTACTACTACTGCTACTACTGCTACTACTACTACTACTACTACTACTACTACTACTACTACTATACTACCTACTACTACCTACCTACCTACCTACCTACTTACCTCCTCCTACTACTACTACTACTACTACAACTACTACTACTACTGCTACTACTGCTACTACTACTACTACTACTACTGCTACTACTAGCCCCCCCCCCTCTTACCAACCACCTGGCGCCTAAACCCATCATCATCGTCATCATCATCATTGGTATTGGAATACGACATCACGAAAACAAAATAAGTCATCGTGCCCCCCCCCCCCAGGCCAACAACGCTTCTGGACTTGAGCAAGACTCTGCATGTTTTCCCCTAAAGGCCTGAAGCCCCTAAACCTTGATAGAGGTAGGATCAGGCACGCCTGTCGCGAAGATGGTCTCAAAACCCATACCCACCCCCGACACGTTTACACCTATAACAAATAAGCCTAATCAAATAGGGTATTTCCAAAGACCATTTTCCCAACAGGCGTGCCTAGGTTGATATAATTTATGTGTTTTTTGGTTATACAGGGCTTGGGTCGTAGAGTGACTCTTTTCGTCAATCGCAGTCTCCCAAAACCCCTAATAAGTTTGCAATATTGGCGCGCCAATGACTTGGACTCTACTGCGGCAAGCCTTTCAATTCAGCAGACTTTCATTTTCATGCCGCTGAAGGGTGTTGTACGTTGAAACACATAGAATATCTTGAATCACTACAACCCCTTGATGAAATTCAGTAATTGATGCAACATAGTAAAACTATATTGTATCATCTACTGCCCGCAAGCCCCGAACCACCAAACACCCACAAAGTCTATCAACCTAGGCACGCTTGTTGTGAAAATGGTCTTCGGAAACACTCTATTTGATTAGGCTTATTTGTTATAGGTGTAAAAGTGTAGGGTGTGGGTATGGGTTTTGAGACCATCTTCGCGACAGGCGTGCCTGATCCTAACTGATAGTACGCTGACAGATCCTGTACAGGAACCCTTAGCCCTTAAAAGCGTACCAGTCCTTACCAACCCACCTGCCACGAGCCCTGATTTTGCAGTTTGTTCTTAGGGGGCGACTGAAGCGCTTGCAAGGGACATCCACAAACAGCCCAGCCCCTTCTGAACCCTCAGCCCTAAACCCTAAACCCTAAACCCTAAACCCTAAACCCCTAAACCCTAAACCCTAAACCCTAAACGAACCCAGAGTTCCTGCCAAGGACATGGAAGATGGAGGCGCTGGTCTTGAACCAGCAGTGCCTTCAGGACATTCGCACTGCCAACATGTCCAAGTACGTCATTTCGTTGGAGAACAAGCCGCTTTGCTGCATAGCTACAGGTTTCATGATGTATGGTACTCTTATACCCCAAAACCCCAACCCCTAAAGCCCCAAACTCTAAACCGTAAAACCCTACCGCCCTGACTAGCCCTAAGCCCTGAAACCCTGAAAGCCCTAAAGACTACACCCTACTTCCTAAGTCCCTTAATCCTCTCACTTTACGTTAAACCCACGATCCCCGGAAGAGCCTTGTTCTAATTGGGCCTTACCTACAGTCTCCATTGTAGTTCCATTTTTTGGTTATCCAATTCTATGGTTAGGATCCTATAACAGAGTTTTTGGGGTTGACCAAAAAAAGGAACTACAATGGAGACTATAGGTACAGTCCCCTAAACCCTAAACCCTAAACCTACAGTTTGCAGGTCCTGGGTTGAGGCAGAGAGGGCCTGCGCTGATGAGGGTCTGCAGTTGGCCACCCCTCGCAGCAAGGAGGACATCAAGGTGGGCTCGAAACGGGAGAGAGCAGGTTTGGGGTTTGGGGTTTAGGGTTTCTGTGCGATCACACTGGGGAAGAGGGACGTTTTTTCGGGTTCGGGTTCTAGGGCTCTTAGGATCCGGATGCAGCTTGAAAACGTTAGAATGTCGGAGCCTGAACAAATGCCCGTACCATTCCTGACGGTTTTCATGTTCAAAACGGTGTAGTGTATGTGAAACCCCAATTAAGGCCCGTATCACAGACCCTACAAAGGCCTTATAGAACCGCTTGAAGAACCTTTCCATGTCGCATCCCAACTATAGGCCCTATGTTAGGCCCTTGGCCCCAGTCCGTGCAGGTTGTCTTGCTTTGGTTTGAGGCCCAGGATGAGGTTTCGGATTAGGGATCCAGTGTTTAGCTTCAGGATTTCGGTTTAGGGTTTCGATTTATTTTGTCGGGTTTAGAGTTCGGGGTTGAGGGCTTAGGTTTCAGAGTGTAGAATCTAGGGTTTGGGTTCAGGGTCTAGTGTCATCGTATCACCACTACTCATCGTATTCTTGTTGGGTATTTCCGTGTTGGTCACCTAGCCAGTCTGGTTCTTGATCTTGTGGTTGTGATCGTTTCTATTTCTACTAGATTTCTGTTGCCCTCAAAACCTTGAACCTTTAACTACTCGAAACTCCGAACCGTATGTCTCGTGACCCTAAACCTTTCAGACCCTAAACCCTCTACCACAATACCTAAGCCCCATAAACCCTAAACCCTGACCCCGAAACGTCTCAGAGATTGAAATGGGAGTTTCCGAAAATTAGGGGTACCCCCTTATAACAAGGATCCTACTATTTAGGGTACTATATCAGGGCCCCCTTTTTCCGGAAACCCCCAAATCTCACCATCGTGAGGCGCTGAACGCTGCCATGAAGCTCCATGGAGCTGAGAAGGCTCCGCAGCTTCCCACGGGGTAAAGGTTCCGGGTTTAGGGTTTCGGGTTCAGGGTTTAGGGTTAAGGGTTCTGTCGGGTCTTCATGCATAGGGTCTTTGCAGGACTTTTAGGGTTTAGGGCGCATAAAATCTGAGATGCCTACAATAGGGGTTGGAGTACTGGGTAATCTAGGGACCTTAATAATAATAATAATAATAACAATAATAATAATTAGAATAGTGTTTTGGGGGCTCCTTATCCTAATGATAGAAACAGATACCCCTATAAAGACCCTATTCCAATTTTTAAGGTCGGCCCCAAGTATGAGTACCTACCCTAAGGCTCCAAAGCAGCTCCTTTTGGGGTTCGTATATAGAATCCTATATGGTAATTTAAGGTTATCCCCAAAAGGAACTACTATGGAGCCTCTGGGTAGTAAGTAGGTTATAAGTGGGGTTATAGGTACCCTAAATGGAGTTACCCCAATCATAACCCTACTTATAACCTGCTTACTAAGTTTCCTGGGCCTCCAAGTACAGCATGAAGTACAAGGGGACGCTAGTCTCACTAAGACACTATCATAGGGACCCCGAGGGGTGTAGGGGGGAGGGGTGTAGGGGACTATATTTCCTTAAATAGGCCTTATTAGTCCTTATTATGGGCATTAAGGCCCCCTACCCCCCCTCCCCCTACACCCCTAAGGGTCCCTATGACACTAAGGCCCCCTTGTAACAGCATTTTTAACCACCATAGAACTTCTCATGCCTTCCAGGAGCCCTCTATTCTGATGAAATAAGCCCCCCCGAAATCACCCTCAAAGGAAGCCTATTCGAAGGATTAAAACCCGTGAGGTCCAGATCGGCCTCCGCCGTGACGTTCAGTACGGGGAGGCAGGATTCTTCTTGAAGATTTTTTGCAAAAAAAGAAAGCAACAGATTTTTTGCAAAAAAGCAGTCACTGATTAAGGGTTGGGGTTTGAGGTTTCTGGGTTTCGGCCGTAGGGTGTGGAGCTTACAGTTGAAATTCTAGAGTTTGGGCTTAGGGTCTAGAATTGCTTTGAGTTTGGGGTGTAGGGTTTCTCGCGCTCTTTCGTGCAGTCGCAACGGAATGCTTCGGAGGCATCCCCAACACTCGACCCTGTGCAGGGCTACTGGACGGATCCCAAAGCATTCTACTGGGTGGACGGCGAAAAGCTCGACGCCTGGCGCTGTAGCAATCCAGACGTTGCCCCCCTCAACAGCCCAAGTGATTCATGTCCATGTCAGGCTGCCTATGGGACTGAATACGAAACCCGTCTGTCGTCGTCGTCGACGTAAGATTTCAGTTGCAGAAATCATGTCCGACTCTAATGCCTATAGCAACATAAATCTTCGTCACCATCGAAGGCATCGTCATCATCATCATCGTCATCATCATCAGAGCAGCACCAGCATCAGCACCAGCACCAGCACCACCACCGTCATCATCATCAGCAGCACTACCATCATCATCATCATCACCATCATCATCATCATCATCATCATCGCGATCACACCCGACTCTTGTAGTTGATGTGCTTTGTGCAATGCCATATCATCCTCCTAAGGATGCTGACTGGCCCGGCTGGGGCGGATATGGCTTTACAGCTGACTCCCTGGAGGCTTGGCGGGTTGCCTTCTGCCAGTCTTCCTAACCACTAAACCCTCAATCTTAAACCCTAAACCCTCAACCTTAAACCTAAAACCCTAAACCCTAAACCCTAAACCTCTGAGTTCCTGTGAAAGAGCACTTGTTATGGAGCCCTGTCACCTTCGTAGCTTCTGCATCTAACGGAGCATGAGAAACGGTACTGCCCGACCGAGTTCAGTTCAGCACCCTGATGCTCCGTCCTCTTCCTGTGAGGTGCCGGAGAAGCAGCCGCATTGGGTTCCCTTTCTAGAAGGCAGGCTTCACAGCGGGAAGCGGGGGAGGGGGGGGGGGGGTTATGTTGAGTTCCTGAAGCTTGAGGCAAGCTTCGGATGTATGTGGGAAGTTGTCAAAATTATGGTCCCTTTTTGGGTGCCGTGTTATAATCGGTACCCAAAAAGGGGCCATACTTTGGACAACCACCCATGCGGGTAGTTCTCTGACCCTTTACGAGGGTTCCACATCCGAGTTCTGAGCTCCAGGCAACTACGGCTAGCCATGCAAAAGCAATACGGTTGATGATATGATTCCTGCATTACCTTAAGGACCCTAAACTATGGGAATTATGGTATATGCCCTATAATGGGTAATGCAGGGTTTTTATCATCAACAGTAGTAAAAGGATCTGCGGTGCTAGCTACCCTCGATGAGGTTGTTGATGAGAATGGTTTCTGGCGCTGATTGCACAGAGATTCTTGTCACGAGCAAGAATGCACCAGGCTGTTGCTATATCGGCTACTTTCAGACCATCGATGAGGATGGGACGAAAGGTGCAGCAGAGGCTTAGCCAGCAATTTCGGGTGAAAGGACTGCTTGGAGGTTTCATGGTGGAGGTTTCAGCATAGGCAGCTGTGGGACCCGAAGGTTTCTAGAGGGTTTTGGCTTTAGTGTTGGGGGGTCTCAGGCCTAATCCCCCCAGTTTCGAGATCGAACAGCAGATCGGAATCAAGAGTTGACGAACCCACAAGCCCTAAACCCGAAACCTGTAACTCCAAACACTAAACCCAAAGACCTCAAACCCCAAACTCGAAACCCGAAGCCAAAAGCCCCAAGCCCTAAACCCCAAACCTGAAACCCTGACCAATTTGGTGACCTTTTGAGGACACGACCTGCGAGCACTTTCAGATCCCTTATGCCTGTGAGCCCATCCAGGACTCTTTTGCTTCCTCTGCACACATGATTTACGGCTTAGGGTCGGGTTTTAGAGTTTGGGGTTTACGGTTTCGGGTTCCAGGGCTCAAGGGTCCCGGATTTAGGGTTTGGGGCTTATGGTTGCGGCTAAAGAGTTTAGTTTCTGATTTAGGGTTTAGGGATATTACCAGCTTACATCTTAAGCCTTACAAACCCAAGTACATATGCATGCTTCTTCTGGGTTTCCGGTTTATAGAGGCATGTGGCTGCGGGACTTTATGGTTGAAGGACTTGCTTGGTCAGGCTGCTTCTGCTGTCCCTGAGACTCCTCTTCCTTTACTGTTTGCTCGTTTTCTACTTTGCCTACTAGAATTTGGGTGTTGGGGTACAGTGTAGAGGTAGTAGAAGTTATTTCTACATTTCCGACCTCTGTTTCCAACGGCAGCGACTGCTGTCATGCCGGCGACTGCATAGCTGGGAAGTCACGGGCGAAGGTGACGACAGATGACGAGGATGATGATGCGGATGATGATGGTGGTGGTGATGGAGATGGTGATGATGCGGAGGACAATGATGGCTAGCATCATCATCTTCTTGTTCGTCCTCATCATGACCTCCGCCACCGTCATCCTCATCATCAGCACCGCCGTCATCACCGCCATCGTCATCACCGCTATCGTCCTCACGATGGTGATTGAACATAGGCATATGGGAGTTTCCGAAAATAGGGGACCCAAAGATAGTACCACAAATAGTAGGATCCTTATTATAAGGACCCCAAAATAAGGTACCCCCTAATATTCTGAAGCTCCCATATTCGTCCTCGTTGTCACGGTCATCTTCACGCTCAGCGTTTTGCTCTTCTCTTAACTGCCCCGGGCCGTCATGACTGTGCCATGCATCCTCATGGGTATTACACCTGCTCATTCCAACACCGGTATAGGAGGCAGGTGTAAGGAGCGAAGGAAGGAAGAAAGGAAGGAAGAAAGGAAGGAACGACTTAACGAGGGAAGTGGAGTCGTTTCGGTTTGGATGTGTCGTCAGCATGCTGGTGCCCGCAAGGTTTGCTGCAAAAGGGTGTCTGAAATTCAGCTCGGACCGCTAGCTTCCCAAACCGACTCATCTAGAGCAGCTGCACGTCCAGATGTAGAAGTGTAGGACTAGCTCGGGCACCAATTTGAGTGCACGCTCAGACGCATCATGCGGGTCCACAACAACCTAAGTTACCCGAAACCCGAAACCCTTGCTCCAAACCCTTGCTCCAAACCCTACTCCTAAGACCCTAAATGACACTGAACCTTAAACGCCCGAAACCCTAAACCGCCTGCAGGAGCGACAAGTGCGAGAAACGGCCGCCACCTTAGCGAGCCGAAGCAGTCGCCTCACCTCTGCCTGGTTGTTGAAAGGTTGGCGAACTACGGGTGCAGGTTCCTCGCGCTTTAGGGTTTGGGGGTTTAGATTGTGTGAAGAGTTTATATGTGTCCGCGTTCCGCGTTCTCGACCCCCCCCCCCCCTGTGCCGATACACCCCCAAGGAATACTCCTTGTGAGGAGGTGTATGACCAGTTATTCCCTAAGGATCAAAGGGCAGCGCCCTGCACACGGACAGTAGTTGTTTTGTCTTGCTACGCAAGGAGAGCTTGTCTTGTCTCAATATGGTAAAACCACTTTGAGCCAATGGGCAGCGGAATGTATATGTATGAGCATGCAGCCACTGCTGTAGGTACCTGTTAGAGCTACCCCTTTAGAGGTTTACGCAAACAAACAGACACTAATTTTCTTTTACCGGAAGCATGGCCGCACATTCACACATATACTATTATGCCCACTGTCACAGTTGCGGAGTTTGGACTCATGATAAAAACAGCATATTGTTTATGCTATGTATAGCACTGAAGTACACTGTTGAGGTCACTCCTTTTGCACACACTCATGCATGTTGGTCAGAGAGATCATCTGTACAGGATCAGGTCTGGTAATGTTCTTCTACCGAATTATGCAGCCCTTCATTGTGCTCTTGTTAGAGCTTTGTGATTCACTGTTGTGAAACTCTGAGAATTTTTCTTATCTCAGATTCGGATCCAGGGTTGGATCATAGGCTCGAGCATAGACGTTCGGATGTGGCTCATCCGGGTCTGAGTGATCTTCTTCGGAACTTGAAAAGATTCCGAGTAATCTGTTCTCAGCCCTGGTGAAGGCGGCATCTGCAGTATCATATCCATGGTTGGATGTTGTCGCCTTTGGCTCGGCCTTTGGAGTAGCTTGTGAGCTGACTGGAGTTGCCTTGGCTTTTGCCGGTTGCGGCTGCTTAGCCTTTGCCCGTTCAGCCCTTCTTCTTTCAAGCTGTCCGTCTGAGGACGCCCATGATCTTTCACTTTCATCTCCTGAAGGAGATAAGGCGTGGGCATAAAGGCTATTCCAGTACTGTGCTGCAGAAGGAGTTAGGACTTCTTCATTGTCAGATTCTGACTGGTCTTCCTCATAGCTTTGGTCGTCAAAGAGTGTCTCGAGGACATTTTTGAGATTGTTATTTCTTCGCTCTATCTCTAGTGAGGAATGGACCAATTGGTTAAAGACTGTCCTTGATTCCTTCAGTGCTGTTAGAAGGATTTCCACTCTGGATAGAGTATCTTGGATGGTGTCAAGATGTTCCTTCCTTTCCTCCTTGTCTCTCTGGATAGAGCTTCGCAATGATTGTGCGATTCTGAGGAGGTCTGTGTATTTCGTGAGAGGCATAGTTACCGTTTGATTGTCATGTATGACAGTTGTTTCGTCGCCGCTTAAGTTCCTGAATAGGACTTCCACGACTGGTAGAAACTCCGTGCTCTACGGTTCCTCTTCATCATATGTTTCTACGTGCTGTAGCACGCGTTGTGTAAACTGGCCGGCTGCTTCTACCGTTGCATCGATAGAGCTGACGTGTCTTGCTGCCATGTTTCTGCACGTAATGTTAATTGCCTGGCCTTGATTGGCCTCGTTAAGTGCAGCGTCTGCATAGGTGCAGAGTCCACTGTTGTGGGCTTCTCTAGCTGCCTTTCGTTGAATGCGCCGATTTTGACCTCCTCTTCTGGTAGGACCTTTTGGTCTTGGAGGATCTGAAGGTACTGTTCCTTTCGCCTTTGGCGGAGGACTCTTAGGTGGAGGTGACATGTTTGCCTTGTTAGGCCCTGGTGGCATTGCCTTGGGCGCTGATGACGATCCGGCACTTGAGAGTGCAGATGTACCTTTGGCTTTTGCCGGGGATCCCTTGGGGATCGATGTATAGGTAATCTGCATGGCTTCTTCGGCCATTTGTGCATGCAATGCATCTTTGAATAATTGCGTCATATGAGGAGTGGTACTTGCATTATCGTAGGTCTGGAAGCGCTCAATGTCTCTTTCGGTGCCACGTGGACGTGTATCACCTCTTTGAAAAGGATCGTTCCTGCGAATCTCCGCAACTTGTACTGCATGGAGGCAGTTTTTTCACAGCACCTTCCTGCAAACATCTCTTGCTTGCTTGAGCTGGTAACAGCTGTCTGAGAGATGGTAGACTTCGCTTCGGGAAGTATGCCAGATAGGTCGCAGATCAGTTGTTTCTCCGTAATTGACCCTGTTGGGTCCTAAAGGTTCACGCGTCTGCGGTTCATCCTCGGGTTCGAGGAATGGAACTCTTTGGTTCGCTGCTGCTTTTGATTTTGGTTGTTGGCGCTCCATACATCTGATAGGATGCCTGGTAATCTGCTTCCACATCCAGTGTAAGCCCATTAGCAGCAGAAACACATTCCACGCGATGCTGAAGACGGAGAAGTCCTGCTCACTGGTTAGTGAGTTTGGAAGTGAAGTTTCATCAGTCTTGATAGCCTCTGCGTTCGCTCCACCTTGGTTGCGGTGTCCGAACCAGCCCGACAACCCCGCTGCTGTAGCAGCTGTTCTGAGTGCCTTGCCGCTCGGAGCAGACGGTGGACGCGATGCCTTCCTTCTTCTCCTCCGGCTGGAGGATTCGTCCTCTTGTTCCTCTTCATCTCTCTGAGCAGACATCAAGTTTGATGTTTCTCTTTCGTGTTCTTCGATGTCACTTTTTGTTGGTGACGGTTCTTCTGCTAGTCCATCCAGCTCTTCCAAAGACATGTTGAGCTTGTCAACAATATTGGTTCTTTGAGGCCTGGACCTTGATCTTGGTAGATCTTGTTGTGAAGAGGACGATGATTCCTGGTTCCTTCGTGGAGGAGGACCTTCAGGCTCGCTGGGACGTTCAGGCTGTGGCCACTCCCAGAATCTTCCGTATCTGTGATGGCTACCTGATGGTTGCGATTTGTCGTACCAGCTGTTGCCGGATGAGTAAACGAATGAATCGTTGTAACCCCAGTATTCAGCATTACGCTGCTTGTAAGCCTTTCGCTTGTCAGCGATCTTCTGAACCTGGGCATCT